>VBRH01002455.1:0-10756 GCA_014578085.1 Cardamine resedifolia
AGGTTCATAACCCAAAAAGATTCCGAATTAATTAAATCAATTAATTTTCGGAATGCGGGCGTTACATAGCTTCATATGATTTCACTTTTCCGATTGTATTGCAAGCGATTATGTGCTCGCTTGCGAAACATTTTGCTTCTGTGTAGACTATGTTTGGAACCGCAAATTCATATGATCATATATTCATATACTGCATTTATTTTCTTCGTAGGCTGCTTCTCCATTTTATGGTTTTTAATGGTATCAAGAAAAATGCTTCTCCATTTTTATGATTTTTTCTTTCTAGGCTGCTAAATTTAATTAGTAGCTTTCACTTAGGGGTGCTTATTCAATTATGATTTATGTGAAGTTTTGATGACTACAATAACTTTGGAATCTTGTTAACTTTTACATATTTTAGAATACAAGTAAATACTTTATCAAAATTTTGTCCATATTCTCACAAGATTTTAAGAATATAATTGTAGAGTTTTGTTAACTTTGTATTTTTATTTTTTGAGATAAATTTTCTTCCCCAAACACCTTTCTCGTTTGATCACTTGAGTTTTTACGTTGATTTGAAGTTTTGGTTATGATTGGTGTTTGAGATAAGTATGTTTGTTTATGATCTTGTTTTGAAAAGAGAGTCCTCTTTTTAGTTATGCTCGTTTATGTTTTAGTCTGTTAATAAGAACCTCAATTAAAATACAAGAATACTGAAACACTTTTGTTGGAAGTTTCTAAAATTTGTGAATGGATGTTTTGTACTTGAGATTCTCTAGGCGGTTTTTTTATATCGCTGAGGTTTTTGATGAAAATGTAAAATTTTGGTATCCAAACAGTGGCACATGAAAGAATCATAACCAAACAAGTAGCGGTGACCCATCAATATCCATATGTGTTAAGTGTTCTTATTTTTTTTTTTTTAAATTATATAAAAGAGTCTTTGAAAATATCATGACAACATCTAATATTTTGAAAGAGTCTTTACATGAACAAAAAAGTTTAAACTCAATAAACCAATAACACTAAACTTTAATATAGTTATAAAGTCATTTAAATTCATTTTATTTGAATAACACATGACTTTGATAGAATTTTTAAAATCTTCAATCCAATAACTCATGACTTTAAATGATTGTAGACAAAGTTTTAAAACTACCAAAACCAATAACACATAACTTTAATAGAGTTTTGGAAATTCATGATTGAATAACAGTAAAGTTTTAAAGATTTTTAACTCTTTAAAAGTCTTAGAACCAATAAACCCAGTTTTTGTGATCTCTAGTTATCTCTATTATATAAGCGAGAAAATTGGAGTGAATGAAGAAGTAGCCAAATAGCATTACACTTTTTATGTGTGTGTATCAGCAAGGTTTTTTTTTTATGTATGAGATTAGCTGAAACATATCTATTTGTGGCTGCCATTATAGGAGAGTATCTTTGTCCAGTTCTCAACAAAGTCTTCACTGAATTTACATTGTGTTTCTCTTTTGCTCTTATTTAGAGTTATTTTGCTTGCTTATTTTGGTTTCAATGATTCGTATAATTAAACCAAACTGAACTAGAGAAACAAAAGAAAATCAAAGGAAAAGAAGAAATGGGTTAAAATAAGAAAAACCAACTTCGATTTTTATGGGAAAGTTGGTCATTTTTTTGGGAAAGGAACAACACTCGAACCCATATGACTTTTTAAATGAAAATAACCCTCGAAACAAATTATGATATTGTAGTTATTATTAGTATCTCTACACGCAAATAAATATATCTTGAACAAATGCAATTGGATCAACGTCGCCCTCAATTTGTTAGCCTTATTTATTAAACATCATAAAATATTCACATTTTAAACACCATAGAATTTGCGTTAGGGTTTAATAAATAAGAGGCGAACTCAAATCCTTTCGAATTGGATTGAAAACAATTGGAAATTAAATGATTAATACCATTGAAATCCTAGAAAACTACCATCGATAGGCTTCTTCCCTCCTTCAAATTTCACCCTAATGATCCAAGCCATCGTGGTTTTATTTATTTTATTTATTACATACTGTGGGAGTTCTGGCCATCGGCTCTTAATCTCTTTCAGTCCCCGGAGACAGCTTTTGAAAATTCATATTTAAAGAATAATCATCCGTACCAAAGGAGAATCGAACACACAAGGTAAGCAATTACCACTAGACCACCACCCATTTGGTATTGTGGCTCCTTTGAAAGAGATATTTGAGATAATATTTGATATTAGCGAGATCTCCTCCTTAATCTTAGAAATTTACATTGTTTATGTTTCTAGAGAAAGAAATATGTTGGCTGATTCTCTTCAAAAATTAGTTCTTCGAGCTTCTGTGTTGAACTATTTTTAAATTTTAATGAAAGTACTTTGTCGACCAGAAAAAATAAGTATCAATATCAATTGACAAAGATGAAGATGATTTATGAGTGATGAAGCAATGTTTTTATATTAGAGCATCTCCAACTCATTCCTCTATTTTTACATTTAAATAGAGTAACTCTAATATAGAGATGAATTTTGCTCCAACATATTCCTCTATTTTTTACTCTAAAAATTATATTTCAATTATATTATTTTTCTACTTGATTATTACTTTTCTAAAAATATACATTATTTATCAAAATTATAAATTTGACCCACTTATTTTATTTTAAGCCAAAAATTCAATGAAATTATGATTTAGTGAAATAAAAAAACATATTATATAAATACAAATACATTACACAACATAAGTAAAAAACAATAAAAACAAAAACATCATCATTATAATATTTCTCCCACAAATGATCAATTAAAACATTTCAAAGTGTAAAATGAGTTTTTTTTTTATCCTTGATAATTCTATATTGGCCAGAAAATTTTTTGAAATTAAATTTATCATCTTCTACTATTTCGAGTTTCGGTATAGTTTCTTTTGCAATTTCAATTGGTGCATTTAGATCACGCATATCCTCGAATATCATATTTTAATAATATTGGTGGATCCAGAAGCGATTTACCTAATTATTAAGTTACTAGTTTTGTTGTGTCAAGTTTAATTTATATTGTTTATCTTTAGTTTCGATATTTCATTGTATTTTTTTATTATGTTATTTGTGTTTTCTAATAAATAAAAGTTGTCGTTGTTGTCTTTTACAATTTTATTTAATTATACAGCTGTTTTCTAATTTATAAAACAAATTATCAACGTTTAGTTAACTACAAAACTAAAAAATTATTTAATAATATTTTTAAGTATAAAATAAAAACATATAAAAGTTAAAGAACTATTTTATAAATAAGAAAAGTTTTATTCTATTTTAGAGTGCGATATAGTGTGGGGTTGAATATAATTTTACTATAAAATAGTGTTTAGAGAAGAAAAAAAATTAAGTGGGGCTATAACAATAATTGTCATAACATTATTGGTATTGAATGTAAATTAGTATTAGTCATGTTGTTTCTGCATAATTTTTTGATTCAGCTTTTTAAAAAAATTATTAGTTCAGCGTTTTTTGGCATGCGAAAATATATAATAGATAATTATATATTTTTTTTCTTTTTGGCTCCCAAAGGTAATAGATAATTAATTCCTCCACAGGCATGAACAGCCTTTCCCTCCTTTTACTTATACCGACGACTATTCACCTCAATTCCTCACGCGCCGCCTCGCCATCCTTCCTACGCGCCACCTCACCCTCCACTTTACGCATCGCCTTTCCTTCAAATCCACGCGCCACCTCTTCAAACAACTCACAGTCAATCCAAAACCAAACTCTAGAAGTCCTAGAATGGCGTGCCCTCTGCAATCAGCTCTCTCCCTTCGCCTCCACAACCATGGGCCTCTCCGCCACCAAAAACGCAGAAATTCCGGTAGGAAATTCGCCGGAAGAGAGCAGAAACCTCCTTAACGAGACGGCTGCTGCGTTGGTAGCTATGGAGATAATCGAATCACGGCGATTAGGTTTATCTGAGATCCAAGACTTATCTGACATCGTTGAGCGTGCTAGTACTGGTCAATTACTCACCGTGAGAGAGCTCTGCACCGTTCGAAGCTCAGTAATGGCGGCTTCATCAGCATTTCAGAAACTTCGAGAAGCGGCTAATCATGATAACCGGTATCTCTCTTATCTCTCTCAACAGGTTAGGGTTGGCATTCGGTTCGGTTCAGCTCAGTTTATTTAGGTTTCGGGCTTTTTAGTTGGGATTCTAGTTAGGTTCGGTTCGGCTCGGTTTTAGAGACAAATTTATAACAAAAATAAACATAAACTATCTAATTTCAGTAATATTATAAAACAAAAATTCTATATAATTAACTAAATTTATCAATTTTAATTGAATTTTTGTTAAACGGATGGGTTCAAATTCAGAAAATTTGATATTGAAATTTCAGGCGGCTTGTCCTGCTTTTTCGACACACTTAGATGATGATCAAGAATTTGTTCTTAATTTTCTCGTTTTCTTTTATTTCTCATACTTTAAATTTAAAAGCGGATAAATTAGCACACAGTGCCAGACTTTATCCGCAATTTGTTATGAATGTAAACTCCGTTCCGCCGGTTTGGATTTCTGAACCGTTTTAATTAATTTATAATTTTATAATTTAAAAAAAAAAACATAAATTCGGTACCATTTGGTTATTTTTAAATACGGTTTGTGTTTGGTCATTTTGCAGACTCCTTCCTCTGTGTAGTTTATCAAAATGTTCTTTATTGCTATTGAGAAGTTTATGGCTTTAGCGTTTTTTTATACTGTAGGGTTACACCACTTGTAGATATACTTAAAGGTTGTGATTTCAAGGAAACATTGAAGAAGAAGATTGGTTTTTGTATTGACTGTAACATGTCAATGATTCTTGATAGAGCTAGTGAAGATTTAGAGATTATAAGATCTGAACGGAGGAGAAACATGGAGAATTTGGATTCTCTTTTGAAACAAGTATCAATGAGGATTTATCAAGCTGGTGGAATTGGTAGGCCTTTGATTACAAAGCGTAGATCAAGAATGTGTGTAGCTATTAGAGCTACACATAAAAGTTTACTTCCAGGTGGTGTTGTTTTAAGTGTTAGTAGCTCTAGAGCAACATGTTTTATTGAACCAAAAGAAGCTGTAGAGCTTAATAACATGGAAGTGAGGTATGCGAATTCTGAGAAAGCTGAGGAAATGGTGATTTTGAGTATTTTGACATCTGAAGTGTCGAATGCGCAGAGGGATATATTGCATTTGTTGGATAGAATATTAGAACTTGATATTGCGTTTGCGAGAGCTTCACATGCAAAATGGATGAACGGTGTCTATCCTAATGTAACTTCAGAATACAGTAAAACATTGGACTTGAGTGGAGGAGACCATGAGTCTTTAGCTGTAGACATTGATTCTGCGCAGCACCCGTTGCTTCTTGGTTCTGTATTAGGCAGTCCAAAAGGTGGAGACATTTTCCCTGTGCCAATAGACATTAAAGTTGAAAGCAGAGCCAAAGTAGTCGTCATCTCAGGTCCAAACACTGGAGGAAAGACCGCTTTATTAAAGACATTGGGATTAATATCTCTTATGTCGAAGTCAGGGATGTATTTGCCTGCTAAGAATTGTCCAAGGTTGCCTTGGTTTGATCTTATCCTTGCTGACATTGGGGATCCCCAGGTATTACTTTATATATATTCCTTGCAAAGTAAGAGAGCTACTAAAGTCGATTATCTTCTTATCGAGCGACTAACTTTATTGTGAACAAATCTGAAAGATTTAATATTGTATTTTGGTTTTATGTTCAATATTTTTATGTTTGCAGTCTTTGGAGCAAAGTCTCTCAACTTTCAGCGGCCACATCTCGCGGATACGCCAGATACTTGACATTGTTTCAGAAAATTCGCTTGTACTACTAGACGAAATCTGTAGTGGAACTGATCCTTCAGAAGGAGTTGCACTTGCTACCAGTATCCTACAGTACATTAAAAATCGTGTTAATGTGGCTGTTGTATCAACACATTACGGTGACTTAAGTCGCTTGAAGGATAATGAGTCTCAATTCCAAAATGCTGCAATGGAGTTCTCCATGGAAACTTTTCAGCCTACATTTCGAGTACTCTGGGGAAGTACTGGTGCATCAAATGCATTGAGAGTAGCTAAGTCCATTGGTTTCAATAGAAGAATATTAGAGAATGCACATAAGTGGACGGAGAAATTGAATCCAGAGCAGGAAGTAGAGCGGAAAGGCTCACTCTTTCAGTCCCTTGTGGAAGAAAGGAATAAGCTAAAGCTTCAGGCGACCAAGACTTCTGCTTTTCATAGAGACTTAATGAACCTTTACCACGAGGTATTGCATCTTTTTTCTTTCGCTTTTGCATGTCAGTGTGACCATAGCATGTAGTACTTATAAACAATGGTCCTTTAGAAATCCTATTACATGATGAGGTTGATTGATACCCTTGTCGAGGTAATGTTGTATTGAGAAAAATGATTGCGCTGTTGTGTACTCGAAATGTCAGTTTTCTATTCTTGAATATATTGGTGGTTGAAATTTTGAAATTTTAAACTTTTAGGTGGTTTAGATTTGACCTTCAATGGTCCTTTTAGAGGGCACATTATATGGTTATTGCTCTTTCTTCTCAAATCTGATCTAGTTATTGCTCCATATATATCTATATGTATGGAGCAATGGCATTTATTTACGAATTTTGTTTTGATATTGTTCATCTCTTGTAATGTCTGTTTCTGTTTCCTTTGTTACCCTGAAGCTTGAGCATGAGTCGCATGATCTTGAGAAACGCGAGAGGGCTCTTCTGAAGAAAGAAACCCAAAAGGTACAAGAAGATGTAAACTCTGCCAAGTCAAAGATGCAGAAATTAGTGGCTGATTTCGAAAGTCAACTAAAAATCGCGCAAGCTGATCAATACAACTCCTTAATTCTGAAAACTGAAGAGGCAGTTGCAGACATTATCGAAGCTTGCTGTCCTAATGATCTTACATCTGTCGAAGAACCGTATAGTGACTATTTGCCACAAGCAGGTGAAAAAGTTATTGTGACTGGACTGGGAGGTAAGTTAGGTACTGTGGTTGAAGAACCTGGAGATGATGAGACAGTTCTAGTTCAACATGGTAAGATAAGAGTACGCATTAAAAGAAAAGACATAAAGCCTCTCCCTCGTAGCACAATCAGTCAAACATCTAATCGTTTGAAGAGACAGGTACACATACATCATTTTCGTTTTTTAAGAATTTTTTTAGGCTATTTGTTAATGTTCAAAAGTTGATGAATGTGGTACTGTGGATCCTCAAAGACTAAACCACCTGACTCAATCTCTGTGTTTTTGTAGCATCTGAGATGACTTTAAACATCAATTTGTGATCTGATAGTAATATGCTGATTTGAGTTACAATAACATGAGATCTTTGGATACTTGGACAGATAAACATGAAAGATCTAGGGAGTGTATTGCAGATGCAGAGCGAACCAGTGAGGATTCAAACGTCAAAGAACACATTAGATCTAAGAGGAATGCGAGCAGAAGAAGCAATTCAGCAACTAGACATGGCCATCTCAGGAAGAGACAGAGGTTCGATCCTCTTTATCATTCATGGAATGGGGACAGGAGTTATAAAAGAGCTGGTGCTTGAGAGATTAAGCAAGCACACTCGTGTCTCAAGGTATGAGCAGGCAAATCCTATCAACCATGGATGTACAGTTGCTTACATTAAATGATATCTCTCAAACATTACCACTTTCTATGTACATTTTCTTGGAAAGTTTGGTATTAATTCTGGTCCAATGACTAGATCTAAATGTACAGGAAGGTATAGCTATTGATTTTGTGCTGTAGAAATTTTTTACTCTTCCATGGCTAAGAAAGGTCGGCTACACAAAGAAGGTAAAAAGATGTTGGAGCTTGATCTAAGTCAAAACGAATTTATAGGTCCATTTCCTCAGTGTTTTGGTAGCATGATGCAACTCCAAGTTCTTGATATCTCTTCAAACCAATTCAATGGAACACTTCCATCTCTTATAAATACTTTTACTTCTCTTGAGTACTTAATTATCTCTCTCAGATAATGAGTTCTGAGGTTTTTTTTTTCTCTAAACTAAAGGTGTTCAAACTTTCATCAAAATCTAGGTTGCTTCAGATAGAGGCAAAATCTCCCTACAACCAAGGTTTCAAAGTGTTACTGAGTTACAATATTGCAACTTGGAAATGGTTCCTAGCTTTCTTCGATACCAAAAAGATTTGCGTCTAATCAATCTCTCCAATAACAAGTTGACTGATATATCTCCATCTTGGTTTCTTGACAACTATCCAAAACTTGAGGTTTTTGCTTTTATCGAACAACTCTTCACTATCTTTCATCTTCCAAGACTACTTGTTCATAATCTATACATTTTATATCTATCTATCAACAAGTTTGATGAACGGCTTCCCGAAAATATAGGACATGTACTTCCCAATATAAGACACTTGAATCATTCGAATAATGGTTTTCAAGGGAATTGGCCATCTTCGTTCGGTGAGATGAAAAAGATCTACTTCTTGGACCTATCTCATAATAACTTCTCCGGCAATCTATCAAACAAATTTTGCATTGGTTGTTCTTCACTTAGTATTTTGAAGCTTTCATACAACTAGGCATGGGCATAAAAACCGAACCCGAAAATCCGAACCGAAAAAACCGGTTCGGTAGGTTATGGGTATTACCAAATTATCATACTGGTCATGTGTAGTCCTACTCATGGGTATCGGGTAAAACCCGAACCCGAACCGATACCCATAAACCCGAAACTAAAGGCACTTATGAGTACTTGAGGTTTTTACATTTTGTGTTTTGTGATTTTGCTTTGTGTAACATGGATTTGTTGTCACAACTCTATCATTTTCAGTCATTGAACATTAAATTTGGAGTTATATTACATTTTGTGAGTTTTGTATGTGTTTGTGTATGTTAAGTTATATGTTTTTCGGATAATTTTGTTACATTTTGGGTATATGGGTAGATTTCAAGTATATTCGGGTATAAAATACATGAACCGATGAAGACCCATTTTTTGGGGGTATTTCTAGGTTCTTAAATTTTTAACCCAACCGATAAGACCCGAACCGAAACCGAACCGAATATTTATAATTACCCTATTGGGTAGTAAATACATAAACCCGATAGACCCGAACCCGGACACATTACCCATATGCCCAGGCCTACAACAAGTTTAGTGGCCAAATTTTGCCACCACTTATGAAGCTAGAGTTGTTGATGGTGTTGCTTGCGGATAACAATCTATTTACGGGGATCGCAGATGGGTTGCTTCATTTAAAGTTGCCTTGGAGGCTTTTATTTCTTGTATTTCTCAGTTTCAGATAATCTTCTAAAAGGTACACCCAATCACTCTTTTTAACATATCCAACATTAAACTTTTGGACCTCTCTAGAAACAAGTTTTCGGGTAACTTGCTTTCACACTTCAACTGTCAGCATATGGGTCTGTTGTACTTCTATGATAATGAGTTCAGTGGGCCGGTCCCAAGTACATTGCTAGAAAATGTCATGCTACTCGATCTGCGAAATAACAAGTTATCCGAAACTATCCCACGTTTTGTCAGCAACCGGTATGTTCTTTATCTTTTATTAAAAGGGTCATATTCCTACTAGTCTTGTTGATCTAAAGAGAATCAAGGTTTTGGATCTTGCCAACAACAGATTGAATGGGTTTAGAATTTCATGTCTTATCAGTGTATCCTTTGGACGAAATTTAGACTATGAGAATGAGATAGATGATCCTGATCAAGGATCTTCATTTGGCAGTAGTTATGTGGACCATGGATTAAAGGTGTATTCTTGGTCGTTTGTTTAATTACAACATGAGCTTGATCAAGATTACTCAGGCTATTTGGATTTCTCAGTTGAATTTGCATCAAAGAGAATATATGATTCTTACATTGGAGAAAGTTGATTGAATTTTTCAAGTAATGAACATGTTCTCTTCTAGCGAAGAACTGGTACCAGACCTGATACGATCCCAAGGGTAGATGCGTCCAACAAAGATAATGCACCCGCATCCGAAGAGCCTACCGTGCATTCAACCCTCACGTTTCCAACGCCAACCGGCCAAGATCACGGAATGGCGTCCTCAACCCCCGGCCCTACCTTCAAGAAGCATCAAGAGGAGCAAGACCACATCATAGAAGAGCCAAGAAGTCATATGAAAGACGTTGCTACATCCGCCCAACAAGCCGAGCTCCAAAGTATTCTCCGGGGAGCTTATATCGTTTTTTCACCATCACTTGAAGGCTCTTGGTTCTTACCAGCTTTGGGAAGCTTGGAATGAGTGTCTTCATCATCAGACAAGTATTAAGACACCCCTAAATCATTAGAAGGAGCCGTACTTCTTTTTCCACTTCGGGTTTGTCCCAAATGGGTTTACCGGAGGGGTTTTAACGAGGCGGCAAGCTCTAGTGCATCACACTTCACTCCCGATGCTTAATCCTACTTGGAAACATTCATGACAAGTGAGAATTAGCATGAAGTGTGATCCTATCCACAAGAAGGCAACTCACCATAATAAGCCTTCTTTTCTCCTTAGTAATTTTGTCCTTTTGTGGCCCATTTTAGGGAGGTTTTGTTAGAAACGAATGGGCCTTCCTTTGCCACTTGTTTAGGCATTGCTTAACCTAGTTGTATGCTTATATAAAGGCTATCTCATCATTGTAAAAGGGTTAGACATCTTTGAAGAAAAATCACCTCTTAAGATTTCTTATTTCCGGAAAAACCACAATTGAGCCGGGCTCTTGTGTTTTCTTTCTCCTTGGTC
>VBRH01002458.1:21675-32428 GCA_014578085.1 Cardamine resedifolia
ATATATATATATAAAAGTAGATCTAATGATTTTAAATTAAAATAGTAAAAATGATTATGGTGTTGCCCATATAATTTATGATACTTCGTGTATGTCATAATACTTGGTGTAGTTGCGCACATGACACATGATACTTCGTGCATGTCACTATGCGAAGTCAATAATTCGTGTAGTTTGAAAACATTAAATTAGTTTGCATGTATAGTTATGCTGTGGTATATAGTTCATGTAGTTTAGAATCATTTTTTCTATTGTATATAAAAGTTTTCGGTCTTAACAATTCATCATTATTTCTATAATTTATATAATTATATTTGATTTTTTATATTTGTCATATACGAAATTTGAAGAATGTATCAGACTACTAAATCATTTCATTGAAAATAGTGCTTATATAACATTGAGTAATTATATATTTAAATAACCACCAATATGTTCTATCTAATCAAACTAAATTTTAAAACAAAAGTTTCAATCAACTAAATAATCAACTAAATGAAGAGAAATTGTATGAAATTCATATAAAATAAACATAAAATTAATGATTTTTCTAAAACAAGATTTCACGATTTGAATATAATTAACTGCATTTTAAAACCATATGTGACATTTTCTGTTTTTGTTTAAATCCTTATTACTTTTTAGAAAGGGAAATCATATGCTTGGACAAAGTTAAATCTCATGAAGCATCAATCAAAGTTCGAGAAACATCAAAACATATGATTTTTTTTTTTTTTGTGATTTGCCATAATAACCCACTTTATTTTTGAAATAGTCAAAATAACTTATTAAAACTTAAAAAATTTAAGAGATATTTTTTTCCAAAAATACCCTTTTGCAGAGTCTGCTAGCATATAACAGAGTTTGCTAGCATATAACTGATTTTGCGAGCATATGACAGACTCTGCAAGCATTTGGTAAACTCAACTACCATTTAACAGATTTTGCAGATATTTGGCAGACTTTGCAGATATTTTGCAGATTTTACAGATATTTGACAGACGTTGCGAACATCTGCCAAACTTTGCACATATTTGACAGATTTTGCACATAATTGGCAGAATCTACTGAGTAACTGACAGACTCTATGAAATGTAGCAGACTTTGCAGATATTTGGTAGACTCTGCAGAATAACTCGTAAACTATGAAAATATTTGGCAGACTCTGCAGGAATAATTGGATAACTTTGCAAATGTTTGGCAGACTCTGCAGAATATGTAGCAGACTCTGCGAGCATTTGGAAAACTCTGTGAGTATTTGACAGACTCTGCGAGCATTTGGAAAACTATATGAGCATTTGGAAAACTCTGCGAGTATTTTGTAGACTCTGCGAGTATTTTGCAGACTCTGCGAGTATTTTGCAGACTCTGCGAGTAGTTTGCAGACTCAGTGAGATTTTGACAGACTATACAAATATTTGACAGACTCTTCGAACATTTGACAGACTCTGCGAGTACTTTGTCAGACTTTGCGAGTATTTGGTAGAATCTGCGAACAATTGGTAAACTTTGCGAATATTTTATCAGAGTCTGCTAATATTTGAAAGATTTTTCTAATAATTTTAAGGGGTTTTTAAATATTATTATTTGACCTTAATTAAATATTTTAGATAGAAACAAATATTAAAAATACAATCCTAATTATATATATATATGAATTAAAAATAATTAATCAAGTAAAATGATAAAAAAAAATTTTATTATTCATAAGTTATAAAGGGCAATTTTGGTATTATGGAAACATATATTTACAAATTAAGTTATTTTACCAATAAAAATTAAAAGAGATTATTATAGCTATTTCTTAATAAAAAGTGGGTTATCTCAAACAAATTTCCCTTTTTTAAAGCAAGATTTAAAAAAAAAATTCTTCAAACAACTAAAACAAAAAATCTTCAAAGGTATATCCTTAAACAAACTCTTTTACTAAATCATGATAATATCTTCGGACTTTTTGGACGTGCCCGAATCCGGCCGAATTGAGCCCAAACAGACGTAGCCCAAAATGTCTAATTTATTTTCTTATATATCTAAACACTGGGCTGTATCGGGTCGGACTTAAATTTTTGGAAATTTTCCTATTTATGTTTTATAATTTGAAAATACATTCTTTTTGTTTTCCTTTTAAATTCTAATATTAATTTACTAAAACAACTTTAAAAGTTTTAATTTTTATTTTAGAATAATATCAATTGTTATTTTTGAGGTAAAATAAATGCAAAAGAATAGTGTAGGTTATGTCTCTTTTATGTCGTTCTAAATTTGTTAAACAATTTTAGTTTGCTTTTCCTTCTAAATTTAATTTGCGGATCCAATTTCTCTCTCTTGACTCACTGTAATTTATACTCATTACTGCCGTATCTTTCCGTCACTACACTTTCTCAGTGTTCATTGGCTTTGTGTTCAAGTAAATAATCATAAAATAGTTATGCTTTGATATTTTATATTCTGAGAAATCATAAAGTGCAAGCATTTTTAAAGTGGTTTGGATCTAAATGAAAATGAAAAATGAAAAATGAAAAACATAAAACATGTAGCTCGTGTTTACTTGAACGTACAATTGTTCATGTCAAAGAGTATTTATGAAGTAGTTCTGATAATAGATTAAAATATTTCATGAATATCTTTATATGCTAATATACAAAAAAAAACTATTTTATCTCATGTTTTAAAATTTTTACAATAATAATTATAATAATTTAGAATTTTCGTTTTTATTTATTAAAATATAACTTGTAATTCAAATGAAGGAAAAAATATCATATCACATATAAAAATTTTAGTTTTCAAAGAAATAAAATGAAAGTATATATTTCAAATTATAAAACACAAACCCTAATAGACACCCCTGTCTATAAACTAGATTATGACCATGCCGGTTTTCATATTTAAAATAAAACTAAATTTAAGAAAATTTTAATTAAAAAATGGTTATATGTGATGTATAAGAACATCTATTTAGGGAATAGATCAAGATCATTTTTAATTTGAAGTGGAGCTATTTACATAGTTTTGTTTCGTGTTTAAATAAATTAATTGGTATTTCAATATTTTAGTTTTATTATTAACATATTAAAAATCTAATAATGTTAAATTTTCAACACATAAATTTGTCAAATATTTATCTAAGTAAAATATCCGCGCATTGCGCGGATTTCAATTTTAAAACCTATAACAATCTAATATAGCAATTGTGTAAAAATATATAAAAGGTCATACATCATGGCTTTAATATAACTATAAATACAAAAGTAGAATTTAATAAACACTATAGATAAAAATATGTTATTTATTTGAATTAAACTATATTATAAACCTATATTTTAGTATATATATCGATTCACTTTTTTCTTCTTAATATTCTTTCAGATTAATAAAAACTTTTGTATGATAGAATAATCTATCTTCTTAAAATGATTTAAAACTTTTGTTTAGTTGTGTTTATAAATTAATCAATTATATCAAAATAACATTTGATATGCTATTTTATACAATTTTAAATTAATAATATTTAAATATATAATAATTTAATTATTAATTTACACATGATTTAAAATATTTTATTATCTTAAAATTTGCTTAAAATTTTGGTTACTTGTTAATCAGGCTCCGCTGCTAAGATTATAACACTTATCTTTTACTTAAAATAAAAAGTTTATAGCACTTTCAAATTTTAAAATTTTAGATGTTTTCACACTTAATTTGTTACTTCGTTTCAACATTTATCTCATGTTTTCTTTTATCTTCTTATTATTTCATATTTTTGATAAATGCATTATTTAAATAATTACCTTTATGAAATTAACATTATAAATTTATTTCGTTCTCATTATATTAATTTTCTCATGTTAAATTTTTAATTGATACCTATTTTACTTATTTGTTTGTGTTTTATAAATGTTGTTAGATTTATTAAATATAAATAAACATGAAATTTATGAATATTTAAAATTGTCTTTAATTAAAAAAAATAGTTTACTTAGGTGGACACTCTAGATGAAGAGAAAACTCCCTAATTATATATATGATTTTAAGTAAATTTTAAAAATGCAGTTATGCAATTTCTGTGTAAAAGATTATTCCACTATTTTTCTTAAAAAAATATATCCTTCAATTTCCCACTAAAAAATATTTTTATTATTTCTCGTAAAAACATTTATTTCAAAATTTATTGAGTTTTGTGTCATTAATTAATTATTACTAAATTTGAAGATAAATTATTACAAATAAATTTATGTGTTTATATGTCGACATATTTAACCATTTGACCAAATAAATTAAAAGAATTTATGTGTTGACCAAAATTATTTGAATTTGAAATAGATTTATGGGTTAATTCAATAAATTTCGCTTATGATTCATTTAGCATTCAACTAATTCGAATAATTAATTGAGTTTGATTACACTTAATTTAAAAACCAAATAATAAGATTTAATATATATTAGTAAAAATGTAAATGTCTATATTTTATTGTTTGGTTAGTTGTTTAAAAAATTATTTAGGTAGTTAATATTTATAATTTCACGAATGCAATAAAAAAAATTAGAATGTAACATAAAATAGAAATTTGAGAATATAGATTCAAAATAATACACCACTACACACATAAAAAAAAAATTATAATACACACGTAAACCTTATTTTATATATGGTACCAATTTATTGTTTAGTCATGTTATAAATATTATTATTACTTCTTTCTAAATCATTTTTATTATTTACTTTAATTTGAAAATTAGCCTAATTTACTTTTTCAAATAATTTTTACGATTCTTTTTTGGATTATATGACCAATTTTCTTCTTTTTTTGTTTTTTGTTTTTTTTTTTAAACTTGACCAATTTTCTTTTCTAACTATGTTTATTGGGTTCTTGCAGTAGTAGTTTCATGAAATGTTTCGGTAACCATATTCTACCCTCCGAATTTATTATTATCATGCCCATGATAATTTGTATAACTAGATTGATCAAAACCATGATTCGCACTACTACTTCCTATGTTACCAATACAACCATCTATTATATATCTTCACGACATTAAATTCCAAAAATGACTTGTTTACGCACTTAGTGAAGAGAAAAACTCTTGAAGATGATGAAAAATGTTTTTTTATTGAATCATTCACAACATCAACGATTCTTTACACTTGGTTCTGCTTTTATATTATTCTCACAAAACCCTAACTTACTAAGATAAGATTAGCTATAATGAGTCATCAAGAGGAGCGTCATTAGCTATGAAAACATCAAATCTGTTAAAGGTTTTAATCCCAGCTTCTGTACCTTTTGCCAGCTTGTCTTTGTTTGTAGTTGCAGGGATCCGTTGTTGCGTGGGAGATTGAAGATCAGCAGAAGCTTTGTCACAGGCTTGATGTTGGTTGGACCTTTGGTTGCTTAAGCCCATTCTCTGCTGTTTGGAAACGTCATCGTTTGGATTGTAGAGGTTTTAATGACTTGAATCATACCTCTTTCTGAGATAGAGGCTTTCCATTATCATCCCCTCTCAAACTTTGTGTCGGTGGTTCTAAGACACCAAGTTTGAAACGCTGACTTGTGAAGGCAGCTCGAGGTAGAGATTTTGTAAAGATGTCAGCTATCTGATGATAAGAAGGAATGTGTTTTACCACTAGAGTTCCCAACGCCACTCTCTTACAGACATAATGATGGTCTGTGTCAAAGTTTTTTTGTTCTAGCGTGGAACGCAGGGTTTATTGTGAGATACACAGCATATAAGTTATCGCAGTAGAGCACTGGTGTATCAAGGACTGGTACGCCAATTTCCCTCAAAACTAATTGAATCCACTTAATTCATATGCAGTTTCAAAAAGTGACATGTATTATGCTTCGGTTGAACTTTTTGACACAGTTGGTTGTTTCTTGGATGACCAGGAGATCAGATTGTTGCCAAGATAAGTGCATAATCCTCCAGTTAATTTCCTAGTGACATGACATCCTGCATAGTCACTGTCACTGTATGCACTTAGAGTGCAGTCTGTGTTTTTGCTGAAAGTGATTCCTATAGTTATGGTGCCCTTGATGTATCTTATAATTCTCTTTAGAAGCTTATAATCTGATACTATTGGAGCATGCATCTTTTAGCACACAAAATTTACAGCAAACTGTATGTCATGTCTTGTCAGAGTAAGATACTGTAGTTTACCTGCTAGACTTCTAAAGTAAGTAGGATTTTGGAACATCTCATTTTGATTGGGCACCTTATGCAACTGTAACGGTAGAGGAGTTGGCATAGAGGTGCAATTTTCCATTGTTGTTGCAATAATAAGGTTCTCTGCATATTTCTGTTGAGAAGAAATAAGCCCTGTGAGTGAAACTGAGCTTGTATTCCCAGAAAATAGTTTAGCTGTCCCAGATCCTTCATTCTGAACTGTTGGTTTAACTCCACCAATAGGCGTTTCATGTTGACATATCATCAACATATAGCAACAGCAGTATGACATCTTTCCCTTTGAGATAAAAGAATAGAGAAGGATCATGTATGTTGCAGATGAATCCAAACTCTAGTAAGAAGTTGCTGAATTTGTCAAACCAAGCTCTTGGAGACTGTTTTAATCCATATAAGGATAGACACACATGGTCAGGTCTTGCTTTGTCACTAAAATCGGCAGGTTGTCTCATGTAAACAGTTTCTGCGAGATCTCCATGTAGAAATGCATTTCGTACATCCATTTGTTTCACTTCCCATTGCATTACTGTTGTAGTGTGTAAAACAATTCTCACTGTTGCAGACCTGACTACTGGACTATATGTCTCCAAGTAATCAATTCCTTTTTTTTTTTATCAAAACCTTGAGCTACAAGCATGGCTTTGAGTTTGTCAAGACTTCCATCAGCAAGTAGCTTAGTTCTAAAGATCATGTATTGGTTATAAAGATCATGTATTGGTTTGTCAAGACTTCCCAGCACATTCATATCTGGTGAAAAGGGAACCAAGGACCATGTATTGGTTTCCTGATAGTTTTCGAATTCTGCATGCATTGTATTGTTCCAACCATGGTGTTTTAATGCTTGAGTTACAGTCTTAAGTTCTGGATTGCTGACTTTGTGAGTAAGTAAAGCATATCTTGGATTGGGTTTGATGATCGCAGCTTTTGTTCTTGTCTTCATAGGATGAGTAGTAGAAGTTGCTTGAGCACTTTAAGGTACAGATGGACCTGAGTCACTGAATGAGAGAGAATAGTTGTTGCCAATAGGATGAAGATCAAAGCTTGTCATACACTCAGAACTCTTTCCCTCATTAGTGAGTGGTTCTTCAGTACATGCAGTTTCCGCCTCTAACGAGTTCATGGAAGTTTGAACATGAGTAGTAACTTGACTGTCATTTGTATCAGTGGGTGAGCTTGGTTATGGAACATATGGTTCTGTAGGTTGTGACTCCGGATATAAAGGATTTACAGTATATATAGTTTGATCAGTAGTTGGTACTTGTCTGGCTGATTGAGAGGAAGGCTCATCTGACTCTGTTGATGTTTCAGTAAATGCAGGAGTGAAGCTTTTCTGCCATGCTTGGAGAAGATTTGTCATGTTGAACCCCTAGGATGTGTGATTGATGGAGAAAGGAAACTTATTTTCATCAAAAATGACATGTCTTCTTATATAAACTCTGCCTGTAGATGGATATAAGCACTTGTACCCTTTATATTTTTTACTGTAACCGAAAAACGCACACTGAAGAGATTTATGGTCGAATTTTTTTGCTGAGTAATCTCTCAATGTAGGGTAACAAACACAACCAAAAGTTCTTAGCGTACTCTGGTGCTTTACCATTCAGCATTTCAAAGGGACTTTTTTTTATCAACATTTACAGTAGATGGCAGCAAGTTGATTAAGAAGTTGGAAGTGTAGAAAGCTTCAACCCAAAACTTGTGAGGTAGCTTACTTTGAAACAACATTGTCATTTCCAATTATGTAACATGTATGTACTTCCTTTCAGCTAAACCATTTTGTTGTGGTGTATAAGGGCATGATATAAAATACCTTATGTCATAATCTTGTAAATATTTCAGAAACTTTTTACTGGTAAATTCTCCTCCACAATCACTTTGAAATGTGCCAATCTTTGTATTGAATTGATTCTCAACTTGTTTCTGAAACATAATGAATATAGAAGCAAAATCTGATTTCAACTTTAACGGGTATAACCAAGTGAATCTTGAGAAATTTTTGATGAAGATTACATAGTATCTACAACCCTGAGCAGACATAACTGGAGCAGGACCCACATGTCACAATGAATCCTTTCCAGTGGCTTTATTGCTGAAAAACTAGAAGAAGAAAATGGCAGACGACTACTTTTGCCTAAGTGGCATGCTTCACACTTTGTAGAGGAGAGCTTATTGATGTTGATAGATTTATTGTGACTGAGTAACTGGAGGATCTTGTCATTAGGATGTCCCAATCTTCTATGTCAAACTTCAGAGCTTGCTGTAACTTGTCTTGAAGAATAATGAGCCTCAAAACTTGAATCCACCAATACATACAACCCCTTAAGGTTTCTTCCCAGAGTCAAAAGTTTATTTGTTGCCTTGTCCTTTACACGAACCTCATTAGAATCAAATTAACAGAACAAAGATAATCTGAAGTAAGCTTAGAAATGGATAACAGAGACTTATCTATATCTAGACATACTAAGACTTCTTTTAATGGTAAGTTACTAGAGGAAGAGGGCAGACTTGCAGATCCAATGTGAGTTATGGGAAGAAAGCTCTCATCGCCAACCAGAACAGGGCCTGAACCATGGTAAGGTTGAGCTTGATAATGATGATGTGTTGAGTTAGTTATGTGAGCTATTGCTCCTGAATCAGGATATCACTCAGCTCCTGATTGTTCAGTGATATTTGTGATCCTAAGAGCCGCCATTGCAGCTGGAGTGTCCTCACTTTAGTAGATGTTGTCAAACCTGTGCCAGCATTTCAAGGCATGATGCCCTATTTTTTCACATATCTGACACATAGGTATGGTCTCACTGTTGTAAGAATCTTGAGATCCACCAGATGATGAGATTTGTTGATGAAAACCTCTGCCTTCTGTGGAGAAAGATCCTCTTCCACGATTACTTCCAAATCTGCTGTATGAGTTGCCTCGTCCTCTGTTACTATTGTTGTTACTATAGTAACTTCCAGAGTTGTTGCTCGTAGTCACATTGAAAGCCATATGAGGAGACACCATAATACCTGCTTCATATCCTTGGAGTATGTTATCAAAGTTGGTAGGTTTTGGCACCACATCTTCAAAGGTTGAATTTGGTACATAGTTCATTGATCCTTCTACGCTTGTCTTTATCGGTTCATAGTCTCTTCCAAGACCATGTAAAGCTGCAAATACCTTAATCTTCTCCATTATAGGACTCCCAATAAAAGATAATTGATCACACACATCTTTAATCTCTTTTAGATATGCATACATGGTCTTTTCCCCCATAGAAATTGTATAAAGCTTTCTCTGTAGTTCAAACAACCTTGATGACGAAACCCGATTAAAATGCCTCACCAATAACATCCAAACATCTCGTGAAGTTGCTGCATCATCGACCACACTAAGGATATCTTCAGAGAAAGACCCTAGAAGCCAAGATTTCATGACTTGATCTGCTCTTGACCAGGCTAGAAAGTCAGGATTTGGCGGTTCTTCAAGTCTTCCGTCAATGGTTGGGACATGGAGTGTTGGATGCGGACGTGGTGTAGCTCCATTGATGAACCCTAGTAATCCCTGACCAGAGAAAAAAGTTTCAAACTGAGACTTCCATAAGATGTAGGGTTTCTCGGTTAGTTTGATTGTAACATAATTTGTAATGTTTAGAAGAGGTTGTGTATAGAGCTGTTCCATAGCTCTGATACCATGAAGAGAAAAGCTCAAAGCTTGAAGATGATGAAAAATATTCTTTTATTGAATCATTCACAACTTTAACGATTCTTTACACTTGGTTCTGCTTTTATATTAGTCTAAAAAAACCCTAGTTTGCTAAGATAAGATCAGCTATGATGAGTCATCAAGAGGAGCGCCATTAGCTGTTAAAGCATTAAATATGTTAAAGGTTTTGATCCTAGCTTCTGTACCTTTTGCCAGCTTGTCTTTGTCTGTAGTTGCAAGGATCCGTTGTTGCGCGGGAGATTGAAGATCAGCTGAAGCTTTGTCATAGACTTGATGTTGGTTGGGCCTTTGGTTGCTTAAGCCCATTCTCTGTTGTTTAGAAACATCATCGTTTGGAGTTGTAGAGCCTTTAATGACTTGAGTCATACCTTCTTTCTGAGATAGAGGCTTTCCGTTACCACTTAGGACATGGGCAGAATATTTTACGTTATCATCACCATGGTTGGCTTGTGGCCTAGTTCATGAACTTGTGAAGACCATTCCGAAGCTTTTTCGTCACTTCACCGCTCGTTGGATCTCTGTGATTGTACATCCATCCTCGAGTAACTTCTATTCCATGATGCATAAAAATGTTTTTTTTTCTTTGTATTCGTTTTTATAAGTGTTTGGTGTGTTTGTAAGTTTCACATCTCTTTGATTTGCTATATATAGAGCTGGTAAAAAAGTTTAGTGCGGATTTGCAAGGGACATTTAAGAGGAATTTGCTATGGATATCAAAATATGCGAGGGATTTGCAATGAACTGAAAATATTTCATACGGATTTGAGAGGGATATAACTCTACCTACCAGGTGGTTACTTTTCATGCCAAACGTGTTGTACCGAACTCAAAATCCTTCGCTAAGCCGTCGCAAAAGTGACTTTTTCT
>VBRH01002459.1:0-10767 GCA_014578085.1 Cardamine resedifolia
AATTATTCTATTCATTATATAAATATACAAAATATTATATATATATATATATATCTATATGTAAAAACAAATCTAATGATTTTAAATTAAAATAGTAAAAATAATTATGGTGTTGCCCATCTAATTTATGATACTTCGTGTATGTCATAATACTTTGTGTAGTTGCGCACATGACACATGATACTTGGTGCATGTCACTATCTGAAGTCAATAGTTCGTGTAGTTATGAGAACATTAAATTAATTCGTATGTGTAGGTATGCCGTGACCTATAGTTCGTGTAGCTGAAAATTATTTTTAACATTTATAAACAAGATAAAACAAGGGCAATTCTCTTAAATAACACAAAATAAAGTTTTTGTGTCAAAAATAGCACACTTTTTTATTTGGACAAAAATAATATTTTTATTAAAAGTCAATTTTTTTATATAGCACAAATCCCCTAACTTCATATTTTTAGGGATTAGGGTTTTCTAAACCCGAAACCCTAAACCCTAAATCTTATTTTCTACCCCCTAAAAACTATACCTTAAATCCTAAAATTCTTAACCCAAACCAACAAATTAAATTATTATCTTTTATAAAAATGCTATTCTTGTCCTAAATGAAAAAGTGTGCTATTTTTGGAACAAAAATTTATTTTGGTGATATTTGAAGGAATTTCTCTAAAAAGAAACTTAATATTAAACTAAATATCGAACCGGTATGAATTCGTATTATGAATGATATACCAATTACCAAATAATATGTTTATAAATATAATTCCGCACGTCCGAATATAGTTTTATTAAAATGCCAATCCCGACTATGATAAACATTCTAAGAATTAAAATGCATAACCAAATTAAATCTTTCTTTTAAAAGAATATATCTTTCAATATATAGTAACTTATTTCATGACACAATGAATCCAACAAATCCGAGAATAGACGAACTATGTCATTCGTGGGACATGGATGTATAAAAATGCATGTAGAGGTTTTTGTTATTCGTTCATTTGACATCTGAAGAGAGAAAAAGAAGCTTTTCGTCTCATCAAATAGAGGGAATAAAAGCAATTAAATTGATTTTAGTTAAACGGGTTAAAAAAAATGAAATCACATAATGAAGTGTTTGAAATTAGCTGGATATTAGTAATTAGTAGGATCTCCCCACGTGGGTGTTCCATGCCGTATGAGTTGGAATCAAAAGAGAGTTGAATAAGTTTAACACTCAACTTGGTTCAATGGAAGGTACAGGGAAAGCTGTAAGTAGCAAAGGAGGAACAACAAGAAAACTTAAGGAGAAAAAAAAAATAGAAAAGATTTTATTACTCTCTGATTTCTTTGGCCAATAGGATGATAATGGATGATTGTATTCTTTTTCTTGGTTTACATACAGTGGCGGACCAAAAAAAATATTTTTACCGGAGTCAACAAAATTATAGAAAAAATGGTATATTTAATAAATACTTAGTCTACTATATCTAGTACAACAGTCAAATGAAAATTTCAAATACAAGTTTTGAATTTCTTCTGAGATATTTATTATTAATTTGATTTAAGAAGTATTTATTTAATTTACAGACAATTAAATGGACATAGGAAAAAAAAAGAAAAGAAACTGATAAAAATAACTTGAAAGTTTTTAAATTATGGGAAGAAAAATAGTAAAAAAAAGAAGAAGGTTAAACTGAAATGATTTCTTACCTATAATGTTGAGTTATTTAGTTACATTCCCAACAGCCCATTCTACGTAAGATACCAGAAATAAAATGAGCTGACCACCCTAACTTCAACATGGGTCCGCCGGTGTTTACATATTTTTGTATACATGTGCAGTTACAATTTATTTAAATACATAATGTTGAGTCATTTAGTTATATTCCCAAATTTAAAAATGAACTAAAAAATAAAATTTGTTTATTATAAATATAAAACGCGGTATGTGAATAAATAACGAGTTATATATATTGAATAAACAATATATATATATATATATATATTTGATGAAAAAACATTAGATTAACAAGTATTTAGATGAAAAAAAATATATATTAACAAGTTATCACTACAAGAAAATGCACCTGAATCCGACCAACATTTCCAACTAAATAGGGTGGTCGGAATTTTTTCGACTAAAATCCGACCGTTTTCCGACGAAAGGAAGGTTGGTCGGAAAACGGTCAGAAATTTCCGACCAATTCAAATTTCCGACTAATTTCCGACTAATTTCCGACTAATTTTTAAGTTGGTCAGAAATTTCTGACCAATTTTCGACCAACTTTTTGTTTTTTAATCAAACCCAATTTAATTTTAAATAATTTAATCGATAGGAAATTCTTCAGAAATGTTCCGACCAATTTCCGACCAACTTGGACTAATTTCCGACCAATTTGGACTAATTTCTGACTAATTTCCTACCAAGTTGGATTAGTTTCCGACCAATTTCAAATTTCCGACTAATTTTCGACCAATTTGTTTTTTTTTATCAAACCCAATTTAATTTTACATAATTTAATTGATAGGAAATTCTTCGAAAATTTTCCAACGAAATTCCAACCAATTTCCGACCAATTTTTTTTCTATATAACCCACACAATTTTTCATTCTCTAAACACTTATAACTTTTAAATTTATTTATACCTTCTCTTTAAAATCTCTCTAAACTTTCTAAATATTTCAAATCTCTCTAAAATCTCTTTATATTTTATAAATTTCTCCAAACCTCTCATATTTCTACCCTTTTTTCAAATTACAAAAATTTTAAAAATAATTTAAAAATTCTCTAAAATCTCTCAATATTTTTTCAAATTTCAAAATTTTGTTTTTAAATTTTTTTCCATTTATTTACGTATTAAAATGTTTTTTTATATAATTTATGTATTTTCAAAGTTTTATTTTAAAATGAATTTTCGACTAATTTCCTACTAATTTTTTTTTTATTAATTCCGACCAAATTCCGACAACTTTGGTCGGAAATTGGTCGGAATTTTTTCTGACTAATTTCCGATCGTTTTTTCCGACCACTTTCCGATTATCTTTTTTCCGACGACTTTCCGACTAAAATTGTATTTCCGACTGTCATATTCTGACTACCCAGGCTTATTCGGAAACTCGTCAGAATCCGATGATTCCGACCATATTCCGACTAAAACGCCGGTCGGAATTATGGTTATTTCTTGTAGTGTATATGAACCAAAAGCTACAATAATTTCTTCATTATCCCACTTCTATTTGCTTGTTTCTCTTCACCAGAAGGTTACATGAAAATGGTTGATTTCTTTGGTTTCTTACTCTTTGACTTCTTTGACCAATATGATGATCTTGGATGATTAGATTGTTTTTTGGGTTTACATATTTTTGTATGCATGTGTATTTAAAATTTACCTATAATGTCGAGTTATTTAGTTACATTCCCAAATTTAGAAATGAATTAAAAATAATTTATTTGCAACTAAAATAAAATAAAAACAAAAAAGACAAAAATGTTCCTTTAAATGTGAAAACGCTTTTTTAAAATAGATAAAAAGAGAACAAATGTTAACCATACACATCAAAAATCAATATTCAAGAAAGTGGTAAGCGCTAATTGGATAACGATCATAGTCAGACAGAACCTAAATGATTGTATGCCGTTAATAAAATCTTTAAAAGAAAGTGATAGACGCTAATTGGATAACGATCCTAGTCAGACGGAATCTAGACGCTTTTAGGTCGTTAATAAAATCTTAAAAAGAAGAGTGATAAGCGCTATTTGGATAACGATCATAGTCAGACGGAACCTAGACGATTTTAGGCTGTTAAAAAAAATCTTAAAAAAGGGATATGCGCTAATCGGATAACGATCCTAGTCAGACGGAACCTAGATGATTTTAGGCCATTAATAAAATCTTCAAAAAGGATATGCACTAACTGGATAACGATCATAGTCAGACGGAACCTAAAGATTTTAGGCCGTTAATAAAATCTTAAAAAGAAAGTGATAGACGCTAATTGGATAACGATCATAGTCAGACGGAACCTAGATGCTTTTAGGCCGTTAATAAAATCTTAAAAAGAAGAGTGATAAGGGCTATTTGGATAACGATCCTAGTCAGACGGAACCTAGACGATTTAGGCTTTTAATAAAATCTTAAAAAAGGGATATGCGCTAATCAAATAACGATCATAGTCAGACGGAACCTAGATGATTTTAGGCCGTTAATAAAATCTTCAAAAAAGGATATGCACTAATTGGATAACGATCCTAGTCAGACGGATCCTAAAGATTTTAGGCCGTTAATAAAATCTTAAAAAGAAAGTGATAGACGTTAATTAGATAACGATCCTAGTCAGACGGAACCTAGACGCTTTTAGGTCGTTAATAAAATCTTAAAAAGAAGAGTGATAAGCGCTAATTGGATTACGATCCTAGTCAGACGGAACCTAGACGATTTTATGCTGTTAATAAAATCTTCAAAAAGGGATATGCGCTAATTGGATAACGATCCTAGTCAGACGGAACCTAGATGATTTTAGGTTGTTAATAAAATCTTCAAAAAATGATATACACTAATTGGATAACGATCCTAGTGAGACGGAACCTAAAGATTTTAGGTCGTTAATAAAATCTTAAATAGAAAGTGATAGACACAATTGGATAAGGATCCTAGTCAAATGGAACCTAAAAGATTTGAAACCGTTAATATAATATTATAAAGAAAGTGGTAAGCTCTAATTGGATAACTATCCTACTCAGACGGAACCTAAATAATTTTAAACAATTAATAAAATCTTAAAAATTCAGGTTCCAAGTAAATAATCTCATACCTTTTTTTGTGTGCACAACCTTAATTCCATTAGCTTAAATCTTTCGGAAATAGATATAATACAATAAATTACTTGGAAAACAGACGTAAAAACGGAGCTCTCAGAGTTGTTCCTGGAACCAAACAAAAGAATAATATAACCCTAAACCCTGTAACCAAACACTTCATTGCTTGCCTTAACGCGCTCTCAAGGGCAACAACAAAAAAGAGAAAATTAATCTCCCTATTTCATGCTACTTGTGTGTGTATTGTGTGAATAAAATAAACTAAATTAAATAAAAAAATATCCGAGTTTTAGGCACAGATACATTGCATGTAAATTTCAACTAAGTATAAAAACTCATATCTTGACCACATACTGACCCATCATCATTTCCTTTCCTTTTTTTTTCTTCTCCTCTTTTCTCTATCTGTCTCTCGTTTTTTTTTTCCCTATCAGATAGGGTTTCTTCGCTCTCTCCTTTGATCTTTGAATCTTCATGTTCATCTCTTTATTCGCTACAATTGAAGCTGATTTGGTTATTTTCTTCTTCATCGTCTTCGGATCTTTCGTTTTTGCTCTTTCCCATAGGTTTTCGCTTGAAGATTCAAGCGGTTTCGTTTTTCCTGGGATTTTTGAGCTTAAATCATGTCTCAGATCTATAGTTTTGCTGGTAAGTCTCCGATCTTTGATTTATTCACTTGGAATTTGATGCTTCTGTTAGATTTTAGGCGTTTCCAAGTTTCTAGGATCTTTATGAATAGATTCTTATGGATGATCACGAGTTAGAAATACATAGATCTGAGTTTTAATTTCGTTGCCTTTGATGAGCTATAGATCATATCAGTGTAGATCTCCAGATTTGGAGTTAAATATCAATCTCTATGTTAATTTGTTTTGGATCTGGGAATTTATAGGTTAATTAGCGAAATCGATCCGTAATTAACGAATTTTAATTCAATTCTCTATGGCTTATCAAAATTTCTCCGTTGGTGTTTACAGGTGAAAGTGATTTTTACCGTCGTGGCGCCATATACCCAAATCCAAAGGATGCTAGTCTTTTGCTATCTCTTGGTAGTTTCGTTGATGTTTATTTCCCTCCTAGCAAGAGGTCGCGTGTTGTTACGCCGTCGCAGTTCAGTGCTTTTGAAGAAAAGTCAGTTTCCATTGATGTGCTACCAGAAGAGTGTCTTTTCGAGATCTTTAGGCGTTTGTCTGGATCACCGGAGAGGAGGGCTTGCGCTTCTGTATCGAAACATTGGCTTACACTTGTGAGTAGTATCAGGCAAAAGGAGCTTGATGTTACTTCGAACAAAACTGAAGTTGGTGATGATTGTGAAGGATGTTTATCTAGGAGCTTAGATGGGAAGAAAGCTACAGATGTTAGACTAGCTTCAATTGCTGTTGGAACAGCTGGCCGTGGAGGACTTGGGAAACTTACTATTCGGGGAAACGGCTCTGCTAGCAAGGTTTCCGATGTTGGTCTTAGGTCGATTGGTCGTAGCTGCCCTTCTCTTGGATCTCTTTCCCTGTGGAACGTTTCGACTGTTTCTGACAATGGTCTTTTGGAGATTGCTGAGGGTTGTCCTCAACTTGAGAAGCTTGACTTAAACCGTTGCTCTACAATCACTGACAAGGGTTTGGTAGCGATTGCTAATGGCTGCCCTAACTTGACTGAGCTGATATTGGAGGCTTGTTCAAGTATTGGAGATGAAGGTCTGCTAGCCATTGCACGATCTTGCTCCAAGTTGAAGTCAGTCTCGATCAAGAACTGTCCTCTTGTCAGGGATCAAGGAATCGCATCTCTGCTGTCTAACACCACCTTTACCTTGGCGAAACTTAAGCTTCAGATGCTGAATGTCACTGATGTGTCTCTTGCTGTTGTGGGTCATTACGGCTTGTCCATCACTGATCTTGTACTTGCTGGTTTGTCACATGTGAGCGAGAAGGGATTCTGGGTCATGGGAAATGGCGTCGGTCTGCAAAAGTTAATCTCTCTAACCATCACAGCCTGCCAGGGAGTGACTGACATGGGGCTTGAATCTGTTGGAAAGGGCTGTCCAAACATGAAAAAGGCGATCATCAGTAAATCCCCTTTACTATCCGACAACGGGTTGGTCTCTTTTGCAAGATCATCTTTATCATTGGAGAGTCTTCAGCTTGAAGAATGCCACAGGGTCACCCAATTTGGGTTTTTTGGTTCTCTTTTGAACTGTGGTGACAAGTTGAAGTCTTTCTCTCTGGTGAGCTGTTTAGGCATTAGAGATCTCAACACCGGATTACCTGCTTCATCGCAGTGCAGTGCACTGCGCTTTGTGTCTATTCGTAACTGCCCTGGCTTCGGTGACGCAAATGTTGCTGCCCTTGGGAAGCTGTGCCCTCAGCTCGAAGATATTGAGCTATGTGGGCTCAAGGGGATAACAGAGACTGGCTTTCTTCATCTAATCCAGAACTCTCTTGTGAAGGTGAACTTCAGTGGTTGTTCCAATTTGACTGACAGAGTGATCTCTGCCATCTGTGCTCGTAACGGTTGGACTCTCGAAATCTTAAAAATCGATGGATGCATCAAGGTCTCTGATGCCAGCCTTGTCTCCATTGCAGCAAATTGCCAGATTCTCAGTGATTTGGATCTATCGAAATGCTCAATCTCAGATTCTGGGATCCAAGCTTTGGCTTCCTCTGACATGCTCAAACTACAGATCCTATCCATGGCAGGTTGCTCTATGGTCACAGACAAAAGCTTGCCAGCCATTGTAAGGTTGGGTTCGACTTTATTGGGATTAAATCTCCAACAGTGTCGATCCATTTCCAATTCCACCGTCGACTTCTTAGTCGAGAGGCTTTACAAATGCGACATCCTCTCCTAATCAACAATTCCACCATCAACTTCTCCACCTATAATGAAAGGTATTTTAGTCAGTCCAAGTTCGTCTGTCAAGTGTCAGCTCTTTTTCAGGCTCTGTGATCTCCGCGTCTCTCGCTAGGCTCCGTACCCGGTTTTCCTTTTTTTTTTCCAAGCAGTTTGGCTTCCGGTTTCTTTTTATCCAGTCAATGGTTTTTTTTGCTAGATTCCCTCTAGCTTACCTTGAAATCGGATGGTCGTGTGTTGCTTGAGAATATATTAACCGGGTATACGAGATATTCGGGTTTATCATCCTCCTGTTGCTTGCTTTGGTGTCTTTTTAATTCGCGTCGTTTGTCTTTGTTTGGTTTGGTTTTCTTTTCCTCAAAAGGGTCTTTATGTGATTTGTACGGATTCAGGTTTTGTTCAGGCCTCGGTTCTCTTAGAGGTTGCTCTGGCTTTTGTTGCAACAACTCTATTAAAGAGTTTTTTTTTCTTTGTTGTTTTTTTGCCAGAGCCCTCGTTTTTTTTTCCAGGCACTGTATTACAATCTGTATGAACACTACTAAATTATATAATACCCTTTGGGATGGTTTAATGAGTATTGAATAAAATTCTCATTTCGTTGTATATTACAAAGTTTTGCATTTCTTTTTTTATTTATATTAAAGATGACACATTTAAAGCTATTGATCATGTGTGGGACAGAGAAATCAGATTGTGTGAACCTGAGTTTTGACTTTAATCTATGTTTTTTGTGTCCAATCAAAAATGAATGGTAATGTTCAATGAATGTGGTTGAGAGGAAGAATCTGGCCAGCGATTTTTTTTCTCTCGATACGATATGATTTGAGTGGGATTAAAATAAAGTGGGAAACCAGTCGTTGTTATTTGTATTCGTTGTCGCTATTATTGTTTTTGTGGACTAATCTTAATTATTTACTTAAGATGGGCCAGATTTCCAAAATTATGATCCCTTAAAGTGGAGACAAAGAATCACAGTGAATTGCGCGTCTTGTTCACACAACCTTTGACCATAATCTCAATCGTATAGTCCCAATTCCTAAGCATATAGTAATAAAGTTAACATCATTTACCCATTATATTAATGTATATAATCAATTCAAGATTAATGAACAACTAAATATTCTAAAGTGATTTTTTTTTTCTGGTCAAACCGAAATTTTATTCAGCTTAAATTCCATTAAAAGAAAACTGAGTCTTTATGTCCCATTTTATAAAATGTATTATGACTGTTTCATCGTTTCATTTAATAATATGTTTTGCAAAATTTATGCAAAACTTAAATGTTTTTAATATTTTGTGATAATTGTATGATGTAGTGTCTTCAACGAATTGAATCGATTTAAATTAAAATATTAAATGCTATATCTGTAAAAAAAAAAAAAAAAAATTTAATATGCGTAATTTTAACAAAATAATATGATAAAATGGAATAGAGGGAGTACAAGATCTAAATTAACTAAACCAGATGCCATACAAGATGCTACATACTGAGCATAACTAAACTATATAAACAACACATAAGATAAATCAACAAACAAGAAACAAATCTCACAGAGAAGTCCGACAAATTCTGTAAGCAAAACATCATAGCTGCTCTTAGTAATGGAGAACTATAAATCGGAAGAAAACTAGGGTTTGAAACTACTTCCATATCTTTCCAACCAAAAGAGCATAAAGAGCCGAGGTCTTCGATGCCGAGAACATAAAAGCTTCAAGACATCCTCTAGAAACTACGATAACCATGAGGCATGAATCCACCTTTGCACAACTTATGATTACAAACATAAACTAATGTCTAAGAATGGATTTCAAGTCCGATGATGATTGGTGTTGTTTATATGAAGACCATGAACTCAAACACCTTACTCCCTGCAATAAAACCACTAAAAAAGAGAGGGTGATGTGGGCAAAACAAAAACTCCATAAAGGAGGAAACAAAACAACAAATGCCTAAAAGAACAAGATTCTTTCTATATAGGATTGTGAATATTGATTAATCACCCATAAAAAGGTTTCACCAACAATAAAACTCTCGATTAAAGGGCCATAAAGATTGAGACTCTACCACAAAACCGATAACTGATTTCGCGTAACAAAATTAAAGAAAACTCAATGAGACTACAATCATGTGACTCACAAATCCTCCAATACGGGCTAAATCATTTGTTAATTTCTAAAAGATCAGAGAAAGAGAGAAATCGTTGCTGTTCATTGATGTTAAACCTTACATATATAACTAGTGACTCTACCTACGATCAAGGGATATCTACAACAACTTCTAGTATATCTGTCTCTGTTATTGACCAGAGATACGAATATGTTGTTTAATGAGAACCAAGTGTAAACCAAACAAAACCCGATCAGACCATTATCTAATACCCCCCTCAAGCGGGAGCATACAAATTAAGTATGCCAAGCTTGGATTTGAACTGTTCGAAACCTTGTCTTCCAATGACCTTTGTTAAGATATCCGCTAACTGAGAGTTTGTGCTAACATGATGTAATCGAATGTTGCGTGTGATGACCTCATCCCTTACAAAATGCAGGTCAATCTAGATGTGTTTTGTTCGTTCATGGAAAACCGGGTTCGTTGTAATGTAAATAGCCGACTTACTGTCACATTGAACGATCATTGGTTGATCATGCTTTATCCCTAACCGCGCTTCACGCATAATTTTTTATTATTGTGTAATTAATTTTGTATTATTATGTAATTAAAAATTAAATTTGGTTTGCAAACATTATAATATTTGTATAAATATTTGAATTCTAAATATTCATATTCATATATCTACTTCGGCTAATTGCATATTTGATTCTTACATGAGTTGATAATCTTATATTTTACAAAATTGAATCTTAAAATACTGGATATTTTAAGACAGCTTAAGGGTATATATATTCAAATATCATAAAATCTTAATATTTTAAACCTCTATGCTTTCTAATATTACAAAATATATAATATGAGATATAACGAATTATAAAAATAACGACCAATCCAAACATGTTTTCATTTTGTGGTGTCTCATATGTCTCGTCCAACCAAAATGCATTATTTTCTAGGTGTCCCGTTCTATACCTTAAGAAAGAATTAATTTACTATTTTTGACCCACAGTCCATGGAGAT
>VBRH01002460.1:24266-34972 GCA_014578085.1 Cardamine resedifolia
TCAATAGATGAGATTGAGCTACATAAACCAGGTTTAGGCTTTTGTTTCTGTCAAGTTACTTAACATATTCACACACAGTTTTGTCCTTAGGTTTATGATATTCTCGTATGATTTGTACTTACATTGTATTGGTTGTTCAATGCCCATTTGTGATTTAGAACTATCAATTCTTCAGTTACTATTAGCTTCACTGTTCTTGATGGGTATTAATAAACATGTAATGAGTTAGTTAGAGAGGTTAACAGAGCTGTTTGTATCGGATCAGTACTTCGTTTATGTTAAGTTTCTTTTACCCTAAAGGCGTAACTACTGTCAAGAGGTTTTCCTGTTAAAACAGAGATGACGGAACAGAGAGATTGCAGAACAGAGTTTGAGTGAAGAAGATGAAGCAGATAATGAGAAACGAAAAAGAAACAGGAGCACAAACGAAACTTTAACGAGTTCATGCTCTTAAGGGTCGCTACGTCTCACCGAGTCAACACTCGGAATCCACTAGATTCAGATAGCAGTCTGTTATTTCTATATCACCTCAAGAAGGGAAAAAAAATAAAAACTAAAAACCCATAAGTGTAGTAGATGGGTTTATAGTTGTGATGACTCTTTTGATGAAGAAAACGAATTTGTTTTTTCAAAAAAATTTGCAATGGCATTTTGATCTAGACTCGATTAAATTCTCGGTTATCTCCAAAATTGTATTTCCCTAACATTATTAGTCGGATATCATTTACAATAATAAAAGAAAAAAAGTTGTAGAAACACTAAGGCTTTTGTAGTCTAGAATTTAACTCGTCTCCATTAACAATCTTTTTCTAAAAACTAGACCAACAAATCCATATATTAATTGATTACATCCAAATAGTAATCACGAATTAGCCTAGCTAATACAGATTATAAATTGTAAGACACTTTTGTTGAAGCTAAAGGTGATTAAAGCTTACAGATTAAAAAACAAATGACAATTACCGGAACAAATAAAAAATAATCAGTCAACCTTGCATTTATAAACGCAAGCTGTTATGGTCAGTACAGCTCCAATGATCAATCCTACTAACGCCATTGCCAAGACTGTAAAATCCAACCAAACATATATATATATATCAGTACTCTGCAACATTCTTTAAACCAAACAATCTAACGAAAATTAGAAGTGTGAAAGAATAACATACCAGCTATGGTAAAGTAGACGAGAACTGCTAATCGGTATCTAGTCGTTCCTGGTAATTCAACTTCGAGAGTGCAATATCGTTGTGACTTTCCCTTTGTTGTTGGATCTTTCAATGAATTCATGCCTCGTGGTTGGAGTTCGGATAGTGAAACATTTGTGCCTAGTACTGTTAATCCGTTAACATCTCTAATCTCGAGCCTTATTGTAGCCGGAATTGCATTCCAATCTATCGATATTGCGCCAAAATTTTGTTGTCCTGCAAGTCATTTTAAGATATTGTGAACAATATAATCCTTCAAAGGAGCATCATTGCTGCTCAGGTATCAATACAGAGAAGATAATGGACACTTTTTAATCTGTTATTAATCAAACAAAAATCGAATGGATAGATGATAATAACGGAAAAACATTATTATTATTCCAATTTTCACCCAAGCAGGGACATTTTATTATGAGAGACTCTCAACTCTCAACCAATTAGCTAACTAATCGCAAAACAAATCCGCACTGTTCAACAATCGGCCAAGACCGCCTTATAAATCCAGGACTCACTAGCTGCTTTTTAACCAACTCACAACAGCTTCTATATTCAGTCCTAGGCTAGTTATAGTAGACCTATAGCTTATGTTTGAGCAGCTGAGTTTTGTACAGTAGACTCAATGTGTCTTGGCTTTTCAATAGTTCTATCTACAGTTTATCAGAGAAAAACATAGAAGGAATCGATTGAGAATAATACCGTATGTGCATGATCGGAATTTGCAGTTTTCATTGATAACTCTCATTGTGCTTGGAGTATACCAAAACAGAAGCCTAACAATGGAACGAAAGGGACGAGGGACAACTTTCTCAACAGATTGTACTAGCCCACTAGAAGTTACATCGTATAATGGGTACCCAACAGAACAATCGTATCTCGTGATTTCTCCAAAATGAACATCTCCACTGATGAATATAACTCCATTTCTCTGTAATGTTATAGCAGGAAAATAACTATGACTGACGAAAGCAATGGGAAAGACGAAAAAATGGCAACTGTTCCATACCTTGGTATCTGCTATCAGTTTGAAAAGACGTTTCCTTTCTTTTGGAAAACGGCCCCATGATTCCATATAAAAGAGCGGTCCAGTGGTAGCAGAAAGATTTGATATCACCTAGACAAATCATGAAACCACTTTTAATGGATGAGCGACACTTAGCTTCATCAAATTGAATGGAACCGGACACAAAAAGTCGAATATAATATGTTTCCGTGACAGTGAGTGATCAGAAGTGAAAATGGGATTCGATTGATAGATAATAAGCTAATAGAATACCTGAACAGACGATCCTATGATAGTAATTTCGCTGCGCGGACCTCTCAATTCTTTTTCAAGCCATCCCCATTGTGTATCACCTAAGATACTCCCGTCACTTCGTAGAGGGTCTCTATGATATCTAGTATCTAAAACTATAACCTAAAGATACAAAAATATCCAGTTGAATCACATATAAGCTCTTCATTTAAAACATTACAAACTATGAAAGAAGACAATAATCATATTTGTTGTTTTAGGTAATACCTTGACTTTACGGTTAGGCGGGCCATAAGCATAAGATGCATAAACTCCAGCTTGTTTTCTACGTGGGCTATCAAGAGGCTCATCCAAGAAATCAAGCATGAGTCTTTGATTAATGACTTTATGATCAAACTCTTTTCCGGCGTCATTCAATCCGTAATCATGATCATCCCAAGTACCAATAACTTTTGCGTTTCTCTGAAGACGAGAATAGCCAGGATTAGCCTTGGCTTTAGCATATCTTAGTTTCATTTCTTCCTCGGTCGAAGGCACAAACCTCGGTGTATTCTTCCATGGTCCAACGGTTCTCTCTTTCCCAATGACTTTAAGAGGTCGTCTAATATCTCCATAGATGTTATCACCCAACCAAATAAACACTTGTGGATCAAACTTGTTTATCGCGTCCCATATCGGCTAAATATATCAAAAACGATAACAAAAAATTCAAATCTCAGCCAAAAACATAATTAGTCTTAACACGAAATTGCGTATACTGACATATATTGATGTCTCTGTTGTAAAGCATAAGTTCTAACACAACAGTGCGAATATTTACATATATAAACTATTCAAATCTCAAAAAACCATAAACCATAACAAAAGACTTCAAATCTCAAAAAACTATAACACGAAGTTGCTAATGTACCAAAAACCATAACAAAACAGTTAAAATCTCAGCCAAAAACATAATTAGTCCTAACACAAAATTGTGAATACTAACATATATTGATGTCTATGTTGTAAAACATCAGTTCAAACACGAAATTGCAAATACTTACATATAAAATCTTGTTTATTGCACCCACTATTGGCTAATTGTATCAAAAACCATAACAAAAATCCAAATCTCAGTCAAAAACATAACTAGTCCTAACACGAAATGTGAATACTGACATATATTAATGTCTCTGTTCTAACTCGAAATTGCAAATATATTTATAAAAGGGTTGAAATTGCGAATATTAACATATATAAACTTGTTTATTGCCTCCCATACAGACTCAATTTATCAAAAAAAACATAGAAAAAAAAATTAAAAGCTCAGCCAAACATAATTAGTCCTAAAACGAAATTGTGAATACTGACATATATTAATGTCTCTGTTATAAAGCATCAGGCCAAACACAAAATTGCGAATATTTACTCATATAAACAAAGATTTATTGATGTTTCTCCTCTATAAAATTTTGCTTCCAGACCAATCGAAGAGTACAATTTTAATTAATGTACAGTTGAACAAAAATAAATAAAAATTAATTTTGCGATTAATTTACCTGTGGAGCGCTTTGGTTAGCGCATGATCCAAAGGCGATACGAGTGATCGGAGACTCTTCTGCTGCGATTGCCGCCGTGAAAGTCAGAGGAAACCACCAGAAGAAGAAGCGATTCATGATGATGTCTTGCTAATTGAGAATAGAAGATATTGTAACCCTAGAAATAACCATCGATATATGAATCTTTAAAGTTCATTGAGATCCAAAGATTTGAGATCGGCGTCGATTCGTTAATTCGGGTCTTTTACGTTTTTTGGAAAACAGAAACGTTTTGGTGTGATTTCCAGTTACCGTTGGGATTTTGATAGAGAGACTAAGCCGTCACTTTTATGTTACTCACAGCTTTTTCTTACTTTTCTTCTCACGGCTTACATTAAAATAATATTTGTTTCTTTTGCCTTTTCCGGTGATCTTGGTGATGTTAATCTATCTTTATGTGTTCTGTTTGTAAGAGTTCACAAACGATATAAGCTTTTATATGTAACTAGATAAAGACCCGTCCGATCGACGGGTTTTATTATAAGTGGCTATCTAAGATTAAATAATTAAGTGGCTATCTAAGTGGCTATCTAAGATTTTAGATTAAAAAATTAAATAATTTTTTTTTATTATAAGTGGCTATCTAAGAATCTTGTTTCGGTCTCTGTTTTGTTGTCGGAGGGTTGTAGATCTCGCTATAGTTTATAAGAGATGACAATCCAGTCTCAGTCAAGTTATATCTATGTTTTTGTCCTTCTATTGTTCATGTTAATAGTTTTCCTTTATGTATTGCGGCATAACTGTTTTGTTTAAGGGTTTAGTATTTATTTTTTGTATCTAGATTATTTTGGTTTTTCTTGATCTTCGATGTGGTTTCTAAGTTGCGGTGTTTTGTTTACAAGATTGTATTGCTACTGCGTCAATTCTCTTTTATTGGTGTTTCTCATGGTCTTAATCGAATTGTATCATTCATCATCTCTTTATACTGAAGTTTTGGTGAGTTGATTAAGCGATTTTTTAGCCTTGTAACACCTGTGTCCCGGAAATCAAAAATTTGAATTTATTTTTTTGGGATTTAGAGTGGAGTCGGTTTATTTTTCAGTGTGGGTTGTTAAGCTGGTTTGAGGTTTATTATTAAACCTAATGAGGAATTGATTAATTTTTGTAGTTATAATTTCTGGTTTAATTTAAGTGGACCGAAATTAAACCTAAGCTTATTTAAACCCTAAAAATCGTAGAAGTCCTAGCTCTCTCTCATCATTTTCGTGGCCACCTTCAAGGCGAGAAAGAGAGAGGCTGAAAGGGAGAAAGAAGCTTGCTCAAGAAGGTTGCTCAAGAAGGAGTTGCAGTCAGATCTGACAGTTCGTGGTAGAGCAGAGTGCTCTGTTTAAGACGCGATCTGGACCCACGTGGATCCAATGGGAGCTTGTGAGTTCATCTGTGGTCGGATCATCACGAAACTTTGAGGGTAGCTTCAGGACATCTAAGTGGTGATTTTCAACGGTGGGATTCGAAAGTGGACGGGTCAGTAAGAAAGGTTGCGGTTGTATTGTGGTGACCTTTAAGAAACTCTAGAAGTTCCTGAAAAAGAAGGTTTTAAAAAAAGGAAAATATCATCATGAAAATTTTCGTGAGCAAAGGTGAGTGCATGACCATAAGCTTATCTAAGTGATTTTAATATTTGATGTGTTTTCATGAATATAGTCCGTGTATGATCTCTGGTGGATCTAGATCGAGTGTTTTATGAGATGATTGATTTATTTGGTATTTTCGTGTTTAAATATGTTAAATATTTTAAATCGTTTGTGTGTATTGCTTGTACATGGGAGGATTGCCTCACTAAGTATTTATCGAAATACTTATACAGCTCTTTTATTTGATGCAGGAAAAGAAAAAGAGTGACCGTGAGATCAAGGCGAGGAATAGGGGATGATCTAGAACTCGGTTGAGTTTATTGTTGATTTATTTTATTTCGAATATTTATTGAATTATTGCGAATTATTTATTTTATGATTTTTGGAGTTAAAATCATGTTAGAAAAATTGGGTTAATTATTTATTAATTTTGGTAATTAATTTTGATGATTTTTAATCATGTTTACTCGATGAATTAATTATGGAAGAGTTTTTGGATGATTTAATTTAGTTAGCATAAATTAGTTAAATTATTGGAGGTTTTTTTGTATGAATTGTATAAATTAATTGGATTAGGGATTATAATATTTATGAGAAGCAGGTGAGGTTGTTTCAAGCCTGCTCCTGCTTCCCATACGATTGTGCGATAATATAAAAAGTGAAATACGAATAGTGATATATGATTTAATCTAATATCACGGATGTATACGGATGTGATAGGGCCATGAAGTGAGCCGCCTTGCTTAGCCGATCGACAACGACCAGAATCACTGTTTTTCCAAAAGAAGTCGGTAGACCATCAATGAAGTCCATAGAGACGTCAGTCCAAATTGTTTCCGGGATTGGTAATGGCTGAAGCAATCCAGGGTATGCTACCGTATCATACTTGCATTGTTAGCATACGGTACAACCTCTTATATACGCTTGTATATCTTTAGACATACCCTTCCAGTAAAACAAACCTTTAACCCTTTGGTGAGTAGCATCACGCCCGGAATGTCCCCCACTACCCGAACAGTTTAGCCACTGTAAGATATTGTTTCTTAGAGTAATATCCATGGGAATCACTATCTTACTCTTCCTTCTCAAGATATTCTGCACCCATGAGAAATATTTCTTAGACTTCAGATCCTTCTTCAAACCTTCAATCACGTCTTTTAACACTGCATATGTTTCATAACTAGCTTGAATTTCTTTCATCAAATCACATTCAAGTACAGACATCGCCATGTGTAAAATCTCAGAACCCTCAACTCTCGATAATGCATCAGCTACCAAGTTATCTTTGCCTTGCTTATATTGAATCTCGTAATCAAACTCCAGTAACTTTGGCAACCATTGTTGTTGAATTGGAGTATTCAACCTCTGTTCCAGAAAATATTTCAAGCTCCGCTGATCTGTTTTGATGATGAAACGATTAGGAAGTAGGTAATGGCACCATTTTTGGACTGCAAATACTACATCCAACAGTTCTTTTTTGTATATAGAGATATGAAGTTGCCTTCCCTTCAAATGCCTACTAATATAAGCCACCGGATGACTGTCCTGCATCAGCACCGCTCTGATTCCCTGCCCACACGCGTCAGTTTCCACCACAAAAGGTTTATCAAAATTTGGTAAAGCCAAAACAGGAGCTTTACACAAAGCTTGCTTCAAACAATCAAAAGCTTCTTGAGCCTCTTGAGACCAGATGAAGGAATCTGTCTTTGTCAACGCGGTTAAAGGCCTCGCAATCACTCCAAAAATCTTCACAAAGCGTCTATAGTAGTTGGCTAAGCCTAGAAACCCCCGTAGTTGCTTGAGATTGATAGGTTTAGGCCATTCCGCCACCGCCTTAACCTTAGTAGGATCGGTAGATACACCTTTAGCTTCGATATAATGCCCCAAGTACTCCACTCTCTTCGTAGCAAACACTTACTTCTCTTGGTATATAAACAATGCCTCATCACTTCAAAGACGCATTTAAGATGTTCCACATGTTGCTCGAGTGATGAACTATATATCAAAATATCATCAAAAAATATTAGAACAAATTGCCGCAGAAAAAGTTTAAATACTTAATTCATCAAACTCTGAGACGTAGCTGGTGCGTTGGTAAGGCCAAATGGCATCACTAAATATTCGTAATGACCACTGTGAGTCTTGAAGGCAGTTTTGTGGATATCATATGTGTCCATCCTCACTTGGTGATAGCCAGCACGCAAATCGATTTTAGAGTAAACTTTAGAACCTCCTAATTTGTCCATTAAATCCTCTATCAAGGGAATAGGAAATTTGTCCTTTACGGTCATCACATTCAATCCCCTGTAATCAACACATAACCTCCAACTTCCATCTTTTTTCTTCACTAATACCACTGGAGACGCGTAAGGGCTTGAACTCGGCTGAATCATACCACTGATAAGCATCTCTTCAACCATTTTATCGATCTCATTTTTTTGATAGAGGGCATAGCGATATAGTCTCTGATTTATGGGGTCAGAACCTTCCTTCAAGGGAATTTTATGATTGTGTTCTCTCGAAATGGAGGCAGAGATGTCGGTTTTGTAAACACCTCACTGAATCTACTTAAGACCTCTTCAATTTCCTGATGAATTATGGAATCTTGTTGATTTGCGTTTAAGGAGTATATCATTACTTCGTCCTCCTGATGTAAATCATGCACACAAATCATTGCCAATTGAGCTTGCTCATCCTGCATCTTATTGATTTTTAGCGCTTTAACTTCCCTAACTGATCCCTGGTGAAGTCCGTGCAGTACAACCTTCAGTCTATTCACCACAAATTTCATTTCCAATTTTTTTGAAATCCCATGTGATTGGTCCCAAAGTTTCCAGCCATTGTATGCCTAATACCATATCACAACCTCCTAAAGGTATGATCATAAAATCAGCTTGAAATTGAGTGTCCTAGAATTGCCATTTAAACTGATTGATTTTCCTAGTAACTCCTAGTTGTCTTCCATCTGCAGCAGACACTCTTGCCCTTTCTGCAGGTAACAGATCACATCCTAGTTTTTCAGCAATTTTTGGGTCCATGAAGTTATGAGTAGAACCCGAATTGATCAATATGAATAACACCCGCTTCCCGTGGATTCCCTTAACCTTCATCGTTCTGTAATCTAAAATCCCAGCCACCGCACTTACTGAAATTTGTGGCAAGTTCTCTTCCTCTTGTACCACTAATGGCTCATTCCCTTCGTCGTTATCCCCAACCTCTTCAGCAAAATCTAACAAAAAAAGTTGTGTCCTCTTATGTTTAAGATAATGTTCTGGAGTATACTTCTCATCACAAAAGTAGCAAAGACCTTTAGCTCTTCGTGCACTCATTTCTTCATTGGACAAAAACTTTTTTGGCATCATAGCAGAGTTTTAACGCGTCTCAGTGCTAGGACTTAGCTTATGCTGATCAACCTCCCTTCTCGTGGACCACCCCTTCTGAAACTCATTTTCCTTCCAGTTACTCATACCCTTAACAACATCCGTTGTTTTAGAAGCCCAAGTCGGCGTAAAAGGCTTCTTGGGGCCAGCCTTTTCATACAACCTCCCCAACATCAAGCATTGCCTAATTGAACATGCATTTTGGTATCCAATCTCAATCCAGCTAGGTACGCACTTACCAAGTAATCTTCCGAAAGATTCACTCTGGTTTTTATCAGCTCGAATTTCTCATGATACTCCACAATTCCTTCTGTTTCTTGGAGTTATTTCAATTCTACAATAGGATCGTCAAACACATCTTCAAAACGTTCTTTCAATAATTTCCTGTAGGTATACCAATCAGTCACTCCATACCCCCTATGACTTGACTGCAACAAGGACTGATGCCAAGTAGCAGCATGGCCATCAAAGTGAATTGCAGCTACTTTCACTTTCAGCTCATCGGGTGTAAAATCAATTGAAAAAAATTCTTCCACCTTAAACAGCCATTCTCTCACCTTATCACCATCAAAACGTGGAAAATCTACCTTACCCAAACATGTGAGACCAGCGTAAGAGTTTTGCTTACCCGATTTCAAAGCTTTGGTAGGATCCGAGTTTGATAAAATTGCCTCTGGTGTGTTTAACAACGGCGCGTTTCGATCTTGTCTTTGATCGCTGATAGCCGATGTGTTCTTCAATGGTAGCAGACGAATAGCTTCAAATATCTCACCAATATTCTTGTCAACCCTTCAATCTCTGTGATGCGTGACCCAAAAACTTCTTTTGTCTCCTTTATGACTGATTCCTTCAACTTTTCTTGTGCTCTTATTCCTTCAGCCATGGATTCCAAGGAAAGAGATGGCTCTGATACCTCTGTTAAAGAAATAAATGTATTTGCTTAATAAGAAACAACCAAACTAACGTTCATAAAACGCCAATTCGGATCTCAATCGAGAGAGCTTGAAAGAGAAACAACTCTAACATATTGTAGATGTCAAACCCTAGTTCCCAGAGTAGAGAGATGAAAAGATAAACCTATAAATTGTTCATGAATGAATAAATAACGAAGGCTAAACATTGCCTTATAGTAAAAGAAAAGCATTGAGAGAAAGCTCGTAAAAGGAAAATATTAAACTCTTGCCACATCAGCACTCTTGTCAAGTCTTGCCAACTCTTGCCAACTCTTTTACTGTAACATACCATTTAGACAATCTTTTTCCTTTCATCTTTTTTTGGAAAAATATTAAAAAATAAATAAAACTAGAAGTGTGTTCTAAATTTTATCAAACCGCATAGTACGTTCAACATCATTGCCTTGGGCGAATCTGGTTATGTTGGTCTGATAAATTTGTGGTTACTCTTATTTGTAAGAGTGTACAAATGATTACTTGTGGAATACAAGTAGCAGATATATGCTTCAAACTTTGTTGGTGAAAGAACAAAGTTGTGGGAAGAGATTTGATACATCCACTCTACATATGCCCATCTCTCACAACCATGGATTCTTTATTGGATATTACAACAAGATATTATCGTCGACGGAGCATTCATGAGTTTAAGACTACCATCTGCATTAAACGGAATGCAACATTTTCAAAATGGTGTCTCACATTATTATTATTATTATTATTATTATTATTATTATTATTATTATTATTATTATTATTATTATTATT
>VBRH01002461.1:0-10231 GCA_014578085.1 Cardamine resedifolia
TGAAGCTGAAAAGTGTTTTCAGTGAAGATATATTTTGGATAACATTTTGCTCCAATACGGGTGGTTGGAGATTTTCATCATCAATAAAACAATAAGTATATAAAAAAACATTGACTATTCAATATTTTCCCATGTGGACGGCTTTGATTATTCTCATCTCAGGTCAACTAGAGACCAAACGACCATTACTTTCTGGCAATGATATGACATTTAAATTAAATTATTTTCATCTATTCAGTTGGCTTGGGCTTATACATGATATTATACTATAGTGAACAGAACTAAAAACAAAGATTTTTGAATGATCGGGCATACCTAATGCGGTATGCATGAATATATGTATGATGCATGTATGTATGTTATGTAGGAGATTAAGAGTCATTTGGATGTTTTATTTTTCTTCACTTCTTAAGTATTGGAGTTCAGTTCAATTGATATTTATATCAATGTTATCGACACGTTCAAACCTACATAGAATTGGAGTTTTTTTGGGGGTTTTAAAACTCCAATTCTATGTAGGTTTTTACTTTTATAAATTTTCCTTTTAAAAAGTTGTTTGCTATTTTCTTTTAGGGTTATCTATGTACGTATATCATTTGTAAGATAGAGAATTTTTTTTATATTCTAGAGTTTTGGTGGAAGAGTTTTCTTGACTGTGTTAGTATGTATGTATGCATGTATAAATGCAATATGTTTAGAGATTAACTGAGATCACTTCCCTTTCTTTCAATAGCTTAATCCGGCCGTAGTACCTTTGTAGAACTTTTTTTGCTTTATGAGTTAGTCACATTGGCTATGAAATCTGATACTGCATAAAAAGAGAACATAGACGATAACTTCAAACTACTTCAAACTATAGGAGAAAAAATGAAGAGTAAATAGAAAAATGAGACTGAAGACATACCTGAAATAAGAATAAAACTTAAGAAACTTGAAGATAACTTTAGAGGTTGTCAGGCAAATTTTTGATCTGCAAATAAGTGTATACATTATGTGCTTCTGATTTGAGAACACATCATAATAAAGGCTTCAGTCTTTTTTCTATTTAATTACCTCAACAAATTGATTTCTTGAATTTTCTATGTAACTTCAGCTGTCTTGTTTACAGGGCTACATAATGAAAGAGATTCATCAGTTTCTATGTGGATATGAAATAGTTTAACGTCAAGACTCAAGAGGACCCATCAATACAGAGATTATTAAAAACGAATAGTCAGTCCTATGTCTGAGAGATTGTTTCGAGATGACTAAAATGATAACTTACAAAGTGGTTTGCATAGGCGTAGCATGTGTCACTCAAAGATGAAAGTTCTTCCAGCAATTTCCACTTGCTGGCACTGTTATAGGCCAGAAAATGAATGATAAGAAGGCATGTAAACTGACAATCTCTTGTTGGTTTATTTCGATTAAGACAAGTTTAAACTGTAATACCTTCCTTATTTGCTTTGGTATATGTAATTTTGACTGTAAACAAGTGGTCACCGCGGCCAGGACCAGATCATCACCGGATGGAGATGAAATAGTTTATCCACCAACTGTTGTCACCTAAAGTTATACAATTAATCAAAAAAAGATACAAGAACAGTTATGAGATTGATGTGTCTTTAGTAGAAAAAGTACTTGTCGAATGTCTGATATAATTAACAAAAATACCTTACCAACTACACCCAATACAACGTCAATGTTACTGAATAAATTGGTAGACCAAATGTTGATGCAATTCCACGGACATCTTCAACAAAGAAAATTTAAGTACGAATCTCCTTGGAGGACTAATGAAAAAATAAATCCATTTTCTAAATATACAAATCGAGATACAAATACTACCTGATGAGCTGAATCCTGGAAGAAATTTTGACTTTTATGCTTTTCTTAATGACATATCCTTCTTTTGAAAATTTCAGATACAACCTCACCATCAACACCACCTAAAATGAAAAAGAACACACATAAATCAATAATAGATTAAGAGATGAGTTTGCTTAGTTCTTATTACTGCTGCTACAAGTGGAGCATATTCTCATCTTGGATCTTTCTTTTTTTTTTTTCCCTCAAGCTTCACATGAATCTAGATGAGTAAGATCAAATTCTTTCTCATATCCGGGAAAAACCTTCGACAGTTTTTAAGTGATTTCATACCTAAAACGCATTATAAATAAATTGCAGCTTGATCATTTTTCTGAGTTTTCACTGATTCTTCAAGTTATGGAGAGGATGAAAACACTCCTAAAATCAAGCAACTGAAAGTAGAAACAAAACATGAAAACGGACAAAGAGAATGTAACTTAAAATTATAAAAGGAAAAAAAAAATACAGAAGATTTTAAGTAAAAGAAAAGATTGAAAACAAATACCGGGGAGAAAGGATTCAACTTAAGAAGCTTATAGATAAAACTCAAGAGGTTGTCTCTTTAGCGATGGACCTGAAAATAACAGCATTCATTATGTGATTTTGATTTCAGAAACTAAGGATTATTACAGCAGTGTCAGCTGGAAACTAAGGATTATGTCACAGCAGTGTCAGGTGAAAACTAAGGATTATTACAAATGGATATTCTAACATTCTACATCAGAATGCAACGGCTCAATCTAAAAGATCACATTAAGACAACAATGAAGTTTCTGAGAATTCGAGTCTAAAGCATGAGTGATCAATACTGTAGAAACCACGAGAAAATATGTGTATGAAGACTAATGATCAAGATAGTAATGCCAAACTTACATTAAGACTTTTACCCTTCTGTGCAGATCTTTACTCATTAGTATAAGTGGAATCATCAGCCAACAAGACGTTCAGGAATTGCTTAGGTGTGCGGGCAAACACATCCTGCATACAAGAGTATGATGCAAACATTTCAGGATAACATCTCTTGAACAACTACATCACTAACAAGAAAAAGCGAATATTTACACTAACAAGACTTTTTCCTTGATGAAAGTCTGGAACATCACATCACCGATTTGGTTTCTGCAGTTTGTTGCTCAACTAATCTTCACCCAAAAAATGTTAGATTAATCAAAAGATAGATGATCATTTATGAGGAAACAACAACTCTATATCACAACGTCCTTCATGAATGGTTAAGTGATGCAGTATTACCTTATGTAGTTGTTTTCTTTGTAATTGAGTCGACATGTCTTCAAACTTTCTGCTATCCTAACTAGTTTTCCTTGAGATTTGTGGAGTGAGGTTGCCCTGCAGAGCATTTCTACGATGAACACATGGAAAAAGCTAAGCAAGAAGCATGCAACTTTTCTAGTTTAGGATAGTCCCAAGGCATCTCAAAAGAGTTAACTAAAGCAATGTATGTGTCAAAAAGGAGCAATAAGCAAAGACAGTTGAGAAATTCGATTTGTCAAAGATTGTTGGTATGAGTCATACATACCTGAGCCTCTACTTGGTTCAGAAGCTGGTTGCAAGTAAACGCCAAGATCTTATATCCTGAACAATGAAAACAGACAAATAAAAGATTCATATATAAATGAGATCACCTTGCATCAGTATAAACCATGATACATATCTATATATAAAAGCCCTACAATCAATCACAGAATGATCATAGACCTTGATTCTTGCATAACTGGATTCAGTGAAGCCATTGTTCATCATACACAACGTAAAACGGATGACTTTTTCTTGGTAGAGACTTTCAGGAGTCTCGATCTGTATGATTTTCAAACAGTAACCTAGAACTATCTAATACAGTCGAGAAATCAAGCTAGAGAATTAGTAATAAGAAGTGAGTAAGGAAGTAAAAAAGTTAAACAAGTCCAGTAGGTAAGGAAGTTAAGTAAGCAAGTTAAGCATACAAGCAAGTAATCAAGTAAGAAAATTAAGGAATCAAGGAAGAAAACAAGAAAGTAGACAATGAATCAAAGAAGCAAGTAAGGAAGCACACAACTCAACAAGGAATTAAGTATGAAAATAAGGAAGTAAGCAAGAAAGTGAACATCGAATCAAGGAAGCCCACAAATCAGTAAGGAATCAAGTAAGAAAATAAGGAAGCAAGCAAGAGAGTGAACAACGAATAAGGAAGCACACAACTCATCAAAATTCAGGGTTTAGCCCCAAACATCAAAATTCAACTGCTAGATGAAAATCAGACGAATTTAATCAATTTCTCACACAACTCGGCGTTATTACCCAGAAAGAATGTGGAGGAAGAAGAGATTCTGAGTTTAGGGTTTAGTTGCTTGAGCTGCTATGTCTTCCTTGTTGCTACTGCTTCTGGTGTTCGTGTTTGATGTCATAGCTTTTGTTCTTGCTGTTGCTGCTGAGCAGCGAAGAACCACCGTCAGTTTCTCTCCCTCTCTACTCTACTTCTTCTCTGCGTCAGTCATTATCTCTGATTTCTCCAACATTTCTTGTATAATTAATTTGATTCCACCAATTCTGGGTTTTGTGAAATTCAATTAGTTTCATAGAAAGCTGAAAACTTTGGTGGAAGTTGAGGAGATTTAGATTCAAATATGTAAAAGACTTGAGATTTTGTTTGCAGTGGGAAGTTTCTAGAGAATCAAGAGATTCAAGCTACTGTGTGTATGAAAAGGATATAGCAACAGGTCTCGGAATCGGTTCTTTGCTCATCTTATTGGCGAGTCAGCTCTTAATAATGGTCGCGAGCCGATGCTTATGCTGTGGAAGAGCCTTGACACCAAGTGGTTCTAGATCCTGGGCTATTGTTCTCTTCATTACCACCTGGTAAAATGCTCTTCTCTTCCTGCACAATCTTTGTATTATCATCTTAGTTTACACATTATTCTTAGTCGGTATGCGAATAGAACGGACTTGGTTGAGGCTAGTATGCTATAAGCTTTTACTAGTCATAGATGTATGCAATTCAAACTAACCTTAAACTTAGAACAGGGCTACTATGGCGTATATGCTTCGATCAATGGAGATTTTAGACTTAACTTATGTTGATATCTGATACTACACACTCAACTTTAAGATCAAAGAATTAAACTTTCCCCGCGGTTTCATGTATCTATGGCTGAAATTGGCAAGACTTCACCTTCCATCTGCTCTAATTGCATGAATTTGTTGGCTTGTTAGCTACATGATTTCGTCTACTCTAATTGTGAAATGGTAACTTGTTGTGTCATATATGAATGTCAATATGTCATGGATTGAGATGATTGTTGCAGGGTTTTCTTCTTTATAGCACAAGTGTGTTTACTCGCTGGCTCTGTGCGAAACGCTTACCATACAAAGTACCGTGTCTACTTTGGAAACACCGCTCCTTCTTGTCGATCACTGAGGAAAGGTGTGTTTGGAGCTGGAGCTGCATTCATAGTGCTCACAGGGATTGTTTCCGAGCTTTACTATGTGAGCCTTTCGAGGGCCAAAGACTTTGAAGTTCCTAGAGATCCCGGTATACGAATGAGTAGCATGTAGAATTTTACACCTGATTTAGAACTATAAACCTTTTTAGGCCATTGTTGTTAATGTTATCATCTTATTGTTCAAGTTAGTGTGTGTTCTTGTTTGTATATGAGAAATAGATTTAAGTGTTGATGTGGTCACAATAACTCAAGTCTGGTGTCTGCAAATTAGCCTGGTTATATTACCCTTTTGCCATTGGTCGTTGTGATAGGTAACTAAAAAAACTCAACTGTCTCAACCGTCACTAAGGTTGCATTAGAGACTCAAGCATTTGTCAATGATTTGCAAAACGCAAAAGACGAAATTACATCTGATCTTTGCAATAAATTACTAAAAAATCCAGACTTCTGATTTACATTGTACACAATACACATTGCCTATTAGTACGGCTCTTTAGAGTGGCAGATAGATCAGCAATTCTATATGTTCACAACACAGAGAAAGATTGTGTTTTGTGCGTGTGTGTGTCTCTCTCTTTTGTGGAAATTTACTTTACATGTTTTAACTAAAATGTAAAGAAGAAGAGTTACAGAAGATGCAAGAATGAGACATGAGTTGATGAATGATGCTTCCTTCTTCAATCCTAAGCTTCTTACTCTCTCTATTCCAAAGATGAACAGCAAAAGTATGTTTACGTAAATGTGTAAGCCTCTTCCGCAACCAATTAGCCTCGCTCTCATTCGCGGGCGTTCTGTAGAATCCTTTGATTCTAGTCCAATCCACTGGATAAAATGCAGATGGTGGAAGAACAGAGAATCCCACATCCGCAGAGGAGGAAATGTTGAGTCTTGCAACAACTCTTGACACTAAGTATGGACCGTTGTGGCCCCATTTGTTACCGTTGAAGGTTCTTGAGAATTCGTCGATGAACCTTTTAAGCAAAGGATGGTTCTTGTCGAAGATGAGCACCGCGTTGTTGAGCCTGCTCCATTTTCTTGTGACTGAATCAACTGTTTGTGCTCCGATTACGTTGTGGAGATTGGTGAGAGGTTTGAGGATTATAATGTCTGTGTCTAAGTAGATTCCGCCGAATTTATAGAGCAAGACTAATCTTAGAAGGTTAGAGAGGTTTTGCTCTAATGGAATCACTCCTGGACTAAACATTCCTTTCTTCAATCTGTCAAACCATTTCTCTGCTGATGTATCTTTGAAGATGTAAGCAAAATCAGGTTTAATTGGAAGCACGTTAAGCCCTTTATCTGTAAAGGGTTTTAAGATTAGGGCTCCTCTGTCACAGTCAAGTGAGTTTGAGATCAAAACCAAACAGCTATTTTGATGAGATTTGAAGAGACTCTCTATGGTGAATCGTTCTCGATCACCAAAAGATTCAATGGATGAGATCCATGTCATGAAGAACAGTGACTCGCATGAGGACTTGGACAAGAAAGACTTGATCCTCGTCTTGAATCTCTGTCTTGATTTGCCTTGTGGTTGTGGCTGCTGTGTTGTCGCAGATTTTAACTCGACACTTCTCTTCGATCTCCTAATCCTTCTCTCTATCCTCGTTGATGAAACGTTCAGCTTCTCTACCAAACCTAAAGAGGTTTCTTTCACTACAAGTAACAATGAAGAATCTGGCTCCGATGTTGATGATGATGGATGATTATGATGATGAAGAATCTGGTGATGATTTGGTGAAAGAGTGGATTGAATAGGTGAGATGGGCTCAAGATGAAGAGAGAAGACAGAGAAGCTGTTGTAGATCAAGAGAAGCATGAGAAGAAGACCTAGAAGAGACATGGGAAGACATGAAACAAAAGAGACGACCAATCTTTTCAATCTCTGCAATAACAGAACTTGTTCTGTTCTTTTGCTCTGTTCCATTTTCTTATTTCTTCAAACAAATTTTGCAAAAGATACAAAGACTTGTTCTGTAACAGACTTCTATTTTTTTGGGACAGGAGGGTGTGTGTATTATGTGATGATAATTGTTTGTTGAGTAAGCAAATGAATAAACTTATTATTTTTGGCATACATACGTACACACATGTATATATATATATTATGTACGTAAATATCAATAAGAAATGGCGAAAGAGAGATTACCAATACAAAGATAGTATATATTATATAATAAGTGCAAAGGAGAGTGTGGTTAGAGTTCTAAATTAGATTTATCAGATTTTTAGAATTAACTAAAGTGTTATGTTAGGTTTTTAAATAGTTTAATGAGGTTATTAGCTAATCATACCTAAAAAAAAACCGAGACTTGAGGGGCTAAGATGCTTATATCACTTTTTATTTATTTTTTTGAGCAAAGATCACTTTTTATTTATTTTGTTTGAATAAATAGTTAATGGGTTTTTACCAGTTAATCATATAAGACGAACAAAATTTTATATGAATTTTGTTTGATTGCTTCGTATGACACATGCAAGATAGTTGCCTGGTGCCCAAAAAAAATATATAGTTGCCCAGCGTGGTAACGACTTTTAATCGGTTTCTTCTGCAATTGAAACACTAATCATTGACATGCAATAATTTAATAAGGTTGGTTATTGGTATGTAACATTAATGCAAGGTATATTTTATTCTGTGAATCACACAGTGTGATAGATTAATATTATAATAAGGATTTTATTCGTATTAAAAATGTATGGACGTCGTAATGATAGAGATTCTTATGGATTTAGCGATTAGTCAACACTTTTATTGATTTGCCTAATGAGATTTTTCATTTTCTTTTTCTTACTGGTCGTTTACAACTTGCAGATTTGTACTCAAACTATAACATGTGGACAGTATAAACTTTACTCTTCAGTATAGTATGTTAGCCAAATTTTTAGTTTTAACACTATTATTTTAGTATATTAATTAAAAAAATTTAAGATTATATAAATGTGTTAATAACGAATTAACAAGTATAGTAAAAAATTAATAGGTTTGAAAACTTTGAATTACACTTGATATAATACGGAGGGAGTATATGCCATACGTGCTATATAGGGAAAATTATTATCAGCTACACGAACTAAGGTTACGATATAACTACACATGCAAACTAATTTATTGTTCTTATAACTACACGAACTATTGACTTCACATAGTGACATGCACGAAGTATTATGTGTCATGTGCACAACTACACCAAGTATTGATATCATATAGTTGACATACACGAAGTATAAAAAATCATGTACACAACATCATAATCATTTTTCACTATTTTAATTTAAAAATCATAATATTCGGATCATCAAATCCGAATAGAATAATTGATCAAAATATCAACAAAAAGAATTTTTATTTAAAAATTATGTGTATTATTTTAGAAATCACAAAAAATATGTTCTAAAATGTTTATAAAAATCAATTAAAAAAATTTATATTAAATTTATTTTATAATTTTGAATAAAATTTATTTTATATTAAATTTATTTTATATTTTTGAAATAAAATTTTATATTACTATTTTAATTTTTAACTTATGTAGTAGTGGACACATATTTGATATCCTGAAATTTTGGAATACCAAATTTGATCTGTTAGATCCGACAAAATAATTATCCAGATATATCAAAAATAAGTTAAAATTAAAATAGTAATATTTTGTATTTTCCTTACGTCTCCCTCCCGGAAGATGTTTATAAGACGCATTATCAATACTAAAATAAAATTTCTATTATTATTTTAATTTTTACATATTTTGGACAAATTCGGGTAATTGTTTTTTGGATTCGATGGACCTAATTTGGTATCATGAAATTTCAGGATATCAAATATGCGTCCACTCTTACACTAGAGAAAAATTAAAATAGTAATATAATTTTTTTAAAAAAATTATAAATGAAAAAGTTAATATAAAATATTTCAAGTTTATTTTTATAAACATTCTAGAACCTATTTATTATGAGATTTCTAAAATAATACACAAATATTTTAAATGAAATTTATTTGTTGATATTTTGACCAATTATTCTATTCTGATTTAATGATCCGGATATTATGATTTTTAAATTAAAATAGTGAAAACGATTATGGTGTTACGTACATAAATTTTTGATATACTTCGTGCATGTCAACTATGTGATATCAATAGTTGGTGTAATTGTGCTCATAACACATAATACTTCGTGCATATCACTATGCGAAATCAAAAGTTGCACATCACACATAATACTTCGTGCATGTCACTATAACACATAATACTTAGTGCATATCACTATGCAAAATCAAAAGTTCGTATAGTTATAAGAAAAAGTGTAGCTAAAAATCATTTTCCCTATAACATATTCAAAAACATTTGGCAAAAAGCATCTTATTCAAAGAGAGAGAGAAAACTTAAATTTCTAATCTCAGGCAAGTCATACACTAATCAGGAGAGTTCACAGAAAAAGGAGAAAACAAATATTTCAGGAAAAAACAAATCAAAACATATGGAGAACAAAGGGAACAAAAATATGAAGAAAAGAAGAATCAAGAAGCAGTTTTATCTTCTACTACTTTTGTGAGTTCGGAAACTCTCTATTAGGTATTTTATAGTCTCTTCTGGAGAAGATCTCTTGTAATCACTAACAGTTAACGTAAGGCCATGTCTCTTGCCATCATTCTCAGCAACTCTACATCCCACTGTTGCTTCTGTCACCTGTTTCCTCGCCATGAACGCTTTCTGTACTCCTTGAGGTCCTCCGTACTTCTGCAATGCCGTTAGCGATAACGGCAATTCAAAGTTATGAAGTATATTATGTTCTGCTCCTTGACCCATTGGTGCTCTTGTGTCTATTAGCTTCCCTGCTTCTAAAGCAGCTTCTGTCGCTTCAACACCTGCTCCTGCATCTGCTCCATTGGTCTCAACCTCTGCTGCAACTGCTGCCTCGTTCTCCTCCCCGTCTTTCCCCTTGTTTTT
>VBRH01002463.1:6616-16985 GCA_014578085.1 Cardamine resedifolia
TTTATGTTATTTTTTATTTGAATAATGAAATATTTGAAGTTTGAGACTTGTATGTCGTGTTTTGGGTCAAGTGGGACCCGGAGTGATTTAATAAAACGAAGTATTTTATTTAATGAAGTTACTTAAGTAGAAAGTTAGGGTTCGTGGCACGCCGTTCTCGAGAGAAGATGAGACGGGTGTTACAGTCTCTTACTAACCAAGCTACCCCGCAATTGTGGTGATTGTTCACCCAGGACCCACCGATGTTGCATTTGGTAAAATCTGGAGGAGGAGGCCTCCATTTAGTACAGTCGAGTGCAGGAGATAGCCCCAGTTGCAGGGATTGATCCTGTACCGAATTAGCAGTAAACCACTCCTCCGCTTCATCCTTCGCTTTATGAACTATACTTTCTGCAGTCAAATGAGCTTTTTCAAAGATAAAGATGTTACGAGCCTTCCATATGTTCCATAAAATCAAAGGAAAGGTTTTGCGACTATGTGGCTCAGTGTGTTTGTTGTCCATACATGTCATCATGTGATGAATATTCAAGAAGGTTGAGGTTTGAGAGAAACCAGCCCTTGGGAAGGGAAGTTTTGCCTCGTTCCACACTTGTGTAGCCATCATGCAATTGAACAGGACGTGGCATACTGATTCAGGACCATTGTTGCAGGATGAGCAGGTTAGGTCCGTGTATATTCCTCTTGTCTGTAATCGCTCCTTTACTGTCAACGCTCCTCTCAACGATCTCCAAATGAAATTACGGATTTTAGGCATCGTTTTTATGTTCCATACTCGAGACCGCAATTTCTGCTCTATTTATCACTCAGCTTTGAATATTCACTTTGAGTTGAATATTCATTAATCTTCGAGAAGTGCCAGGAATAAGAGTCATGTAACCTTGGTGTCGGTTTTATCTGTAAAATGAGATTGACATCCTGCTCAGTGAAATAATGCCTAAGAAGAGGGATATTCCAGGCATTTGAGTTCTGATACCATAAGTCCGAGACTCTGAGATCCTCATCCCAAGGACCAGAGGGTTTGGTCGGTGGTCGTGGAAGCTCATCTCCAATCCAGTTATCAAACCACACCTTCGTGTTATTCACATTCCCAATCTTCTTAATTAATCCTTTATGCATTAATTCTCTTCCAAATAAAATACTGCGCTATGCGAAAGAAGGTCTCTTTTTGGTTCCACACTCCAGGAATGTTTTATTCTTAAAATACCAATGTTTAAGAACCTGTGCTAACAGTGAAGACGGCTGCTTCCAGATCTGCCAAGCCTGCTTGCCTAATAAAGCTAGATTAAAACGGCCAATATCACGAAAGCCTAGACCTCCCATCTCCTTTCTACGACACAGAGTATCCCAAACCACCCAAGGTATCTTTCTATGCTCCTTTTCATTATTCCACCAGAATTCAGTCATTGCACTAGTGATCCTCTTACATATATCTATAGGCAATTTGAAACAGCTCATAGCGTAAATCGGGAGAGACATGGCTACCGACTTTAGGAGGATTTCCTTCCCACCCTGAGATAAAGACTTAGCAAACCATCCATTTAACCGGGACTGAAGACGTTCCTTAATGAAGCTTAGTATATGCACTTTAGATCTATTAAAACATTCTGGCAGACCCAAGTAAGTTCCTTCACCTCTCTCTTGCTCAATGCCCAAACAAACTTTAACTTTATCTCTGTTATTAAGAGGCACCTTTGCTCCTAAAATAATTGATGATTTTTGATAGTTGATTACCTGATCGGAGGCGGTTTCATAAATTTGCAGACATCGCTTGAGCTCAACACTATCTTCCTTATTAGCTTTGCTCAGAAGCAAGCTATCATCAGCAAATAATAGGTGATGAACTGCAGGGCTTGAGCCAAAAGCTTTCACACCAGTCAGAGTTTTTCCATGAGTTTTTCCAAGAAACACCATTCAACTCTACCGTATGCCTTAGACATATCAGTCTTAACAACCATATACTCAGCAGCAGCGGTCCCATTTGTTCGGAGAGCATGGACTATTTCGTGAGCGATGAGCACATTATCCGATATCAACTTCCCAGAGACAAATGCACCTTGAGTTTCAGAGATCACCTCAGGCAAGATCTTTTTCAATCTTGAACACATAATTTTGGAGATAATTTTGTAATGTACCGAGCAGAGACTGATTGGCCGCATATCTGACATTCTTGTAGGATTGGATACCTTAGGGATCATGCGAAGATTGGTAAAATTCCACTCCTGGGGGAAAACCACAGATCGGAAGAACCCTTTAACTTCAGTGAAGGTAGCCGGACCAACAATATTCCAGTTCTACTGGTAAAACTTCTCATTAAATCCATCTGCTCCTGCTCCACTACCACCTTTTATACTATAAACTGCTTGTTTAATCTCCTCATCATGGACATGTGCTACTAGTAATCCATTCATCTCATAAGTGACTCTCGGGGTGAAATTCTCAAACAGTGAATCAAGGTCTTCATGATTGGAGCTAGTGAACATCTGGCGGAAGTAATCCACAGCTACCGCTCCTTTGGAACCTTCTGAGAATCGTTCAAACCTTTGATCATCAAGCAACATATGTATCATATTCTTCACCTTTTTACTCTTTACACAATTATGAAAATATTATGTATTTTTATCATCCGCTTGTAGCCACTGTTCTCCGCTTTTATCCTTCCAGTAGAGTTCCTCATCTATGTATGCTTCATACAGACTTCTCTTTAATGTATACATTATTTGATGATCAAGATTTTCTTTACAGATTTCAACTTTAAACTTTGATTTTAGTCGTCGAATAGCAACCTCTAAATTTGTATTGTTTGATCATTTCCAGCGAGATAACTCGTGTCTACATTTCCAAATCGTATCTGATAATGGACTATTTTCACTCTGGTTTTCCCCAAGCAATCCCCGAATCAGCACCTCATTGAAACCATTCTTGAATTTCCAACGATTATCGTAGTAAAATCGTTTCATATCACTCTTATTTTCCTCTGAAGCACACGAGACCAATATAGGGCGATGGTCAGATGCCCACATTTCCAAGTACTCCATATGAGACCTTGGGAATAAACGAAACCAATTATCATTGCCGAAACTACGATCCAACCGACAGTGTATTCATATATTATCACGCCATCCCCCCCCAGGAGAACCAATTGCCCGAACTTTGAAGTTCCCTAATTTTACAATTAGTGGGCAGGTTTCGGAAGTCCCAGAAAGATGAGTCATGCCTCACCGGACCTCCTACCTTCTCTGTATTGAACATTAGTTTATTAAAATCCTCAACGAGGAACCAAGCTTCATCTCTACAATGACAATTCTGAGTAAGAAAATCCCAGACATGATGACGTAGAGCACGCACCAGGTCTCCGTAAACACAAGAAATACAAAACACCATCGACCCCAACTTCACTTTGAGATCTGTTGTTCAAGTGACTTAAAATCTAATATGACTTTTAAGAGCCCAAATTAGAATAAGCTAAGGAATGCCAAGGACGGTACAATATGTATTAGAAGATTTTCTTCTTCTTTTAGGATTATGTCGGGTTTAAAGCTATATATAAAGGAGTTTATGAGTTTGTAATTGAATCATCAGATTAATAAAAGAAACCCTAAGATAAAGGGTATTCGCTTCAAAGAAACTCTCGTTATGTTCTCATTTTCGTTTTCATAAGGTGTTGATCATATCTCGCGAATTCACAATAAGATCAATGGCACTCGAGTCCGAATGTAACATTGTAACTTCGTATCCCTTCTTCCAAAAATAGCCAAACCACCACTTAAGCCTTGTGGTTCAACTGTCACGCCAAAATCATAACCCAAAGAACCTTGTAACCCTGTAACATAGTTGTCTTGTTGTTTTGTCTCCATAAGAAATAAAAAATCTGGAAAATACTTACGACGTATTTCCCTTAATCTACGAACTGTCTCAATGCTTTTTGCTCCTTGACAGTTCTAACTCATATGACTCATTGGAATGTCAGCAGCTTCAAAATGGAAGCCACCGCAATGTCTTGGGTTTTTGGTTTTTTTGTTGAACGTCGCATTTGCTACAGTGTCGATCTTTCGTTTAATGTGTTCTCTAGATTCCACAGCCTCAATCGGAATATTAACTAATGGTAAAGTCCCCCTACCTTGTCTCGCCTTTCTTTTCCATGAAACAGGCCTACGTCTTGCTTTCTTAGCTGAAGAAGAAGAGTTTCCGGATAGGAGTACCTCAGAAGTTGCTCCAAATTTGTAGACCATTGGACTCTTTTCAACAACATCATAAGGAAGACTAAGAGGAGAAGAGACTTCCACTTCATATAAGTTTCCATTGGTGGGAGCTGAACAGGATGGTTGATGACGTCCCGGAGCTTGATTTCTATCAATGATAGATGCCGACTCATCTTCATATGCAAACATGTGACCCTTTCCTTTATCAAGATGAGCAGTGATTTTTGGTGGACGAACTAAGGAATCTGCCAATTATTCTTCCAAAGATTGTTGTACCCGAAAAATACGAGCATTTCGTTCTGTAGGATCTGCATGAGACACATATTGCTGAGCAATGATGTTCTCTTCTCGAGGCAGTATAGGGAACACCTTCTCCATATTCGCTCGTGGTGTTGCTATATCTTTACTTCCAGATGCATTGTCTACTGATTGATAAGGTATAGTCTGAGGTTTTCTAAGCATCGGACACAATGTTTTCTCGTGCGTAAGGCGAAGACAGAAGCATCTTTTTCGGAGTTTCTCATATTCATATTGAATCACCACCATTTCTCCGGGTGGTATGGTAAGGTTCTTGGTGCTTCTTGTTGGATCAGTTATCTTCATATTGACCTTCACCCTCACAAAATCAGTCTTCTGAGAACCTTCCGGATCATAGGCTATCTCTTTCACTTTCCCCACTGCTTTTCCCAAAACGTTCATCGTCTCTATCATGAAGCGATTCATTGGGATGTTTCTAATACGTATCCAAACATCAAAGGAAGTGAGAAAATCATGCGGAGGAGAAGGGATCCACCTCTCCATGATCATCGCCCAATGGTCATATGACCATGGTCTATCAGCAAGAACCGTCTGTAGATCCTCCTCTCGCTTAAATATAAACTGGAATTTCTCCTTGGATAGCGCTATACCATGTACTCTGCCAACCATTCTCCACACTCGTGGCATAGCTTCAATCATTTTCGACATGATTTAACAATCAGGGTTTAAAAGTCTTCCCAGAACATTCTTAGTGTTCTCATCAAACACTCGGAATCGAGGGCTGTCTGGGATGATAATTAGTTCATCTTCTTCCAATGAAAGCGAACTGATGGCGTTAAAGAGACTATCCGTCATAGAAGTTGATAAAATTCTACGGCGAAGAAGTACAGAGCGTCGCACAAAAAGTATTTTTGGTTCAAAGGTTTCCGAGAGGAGAAAGAATGTTTTAAACTCTGTCGAAAAATCAGGGGCTTGAAAATGGAAACACATGATTCTTTATCGGAAGGGGAATCGAGGAAGAATGTAAATTATACTAATCCCTCCACTGATTACGAAAAATCCAGAGAATAAAACAGAGTGGGAATAAGGAAATTTCAATAATAAGTTACCAAAGATAGACCGTAGCAATTAAGCCGGGGATTGAGAGCTCTACTCAATGAGAGAGAGATTGGAGAAATCGAACCCTCTAGACCAACTAGAGAGGCCTAAGCGTTTTTTTGTAGGTTTTGATACATGATCTTCCAACTATTTTGTTTTCTTGGTTTTGTCTTTCCTTAGAACACCAATCTCGCACTTTCTCACACTTAATTAGACTTTTGCACACTTTGCTAGAATTAAAATACCACAATATTATATTGAGAGTATTTGTAATTGTATTTATATTTGTAGCATTCACGGTTAGAACCCTAAGACCATCCACATTGGTTATATTTTATGGGTATCTCTTTAATAAAAAGAGAATAAAAAAAAAGATATGGATGTCTTAAAAGAGAGGCTAGATGTCTCTTGAAAGATATTTAAGACACAAAAGAAATGGGTGTCTACCCATGTTATTTATTGATTGGTCAGAAATTGATCAACAAATATTACTTTATTGTTTAGACATCCACTTGGTGGATGCTCTAATCATCCCTAAATTTAAATACATCCTTTTATATTCACTTTTATCAAATATCTTGTGATTTTCGTTCTTCACGTTTTTTTTGTTTTTTATTTTTGATATACAATAGCTCAAATTAGGTGGCTTCTAAGTACCAAACACTCCGCTTTCCAATGAATACTGAAATATTTTGAATGAATAATTTACAAAGTATCTCTTGAGATTATGTTTTGTCCTGAGCTACTTTCTTCTTCTGCGTATTAAAATACCAAACAGACCAGAAATTCAAGATCGTCTTCATTTATTACAAAAGTTATTCTTTCCAAAAGGATCATCAAACAATGGAGAAGCCAAAGTTCAAGACTGTCCAAGATGTGGTTGCAGCTGGCCAAGGACTACCTAAAAGATATCTCTACCTACCCACCGACGACAGTGAAGGTCAGCCTCTCAACGGTTCAGTGCCGGAGATGGAAATTCCGGTCATCGATCTTAGTCTTCTCCTCTCTTCTTCTGATGATGGTCAAGAAGAGTTGAATAAACTTCATTCCGCGCTCTCTACATGTGGCGTTGTTCAGGTTTGAGCTTGACCCTCTCAGTAATCTTTAATTATAGTCCTGAAATTCATCAAAGAACGTTTGATATCTCGTTGAGGCAGGTGATGAATCATGGAATTACAGAAGCGTTACTGGACAAGATTTATGACCTAACCAAGCACTTCTTTGAGCTTTCGACTGAAGAGAAAAACAAATACGAGAAAGAGATTGGTAGTTTCGAAGGATATGGAAGCGACGAGATACTATATGATGATCAAGTTCTTGATTGGTTCGACCGCTTGTACCTTACTACTTACCCTGAAGATCAACGAAAGCTTAAATTCTGGCCTGAAGTTCCAATCGGATTCAGGTAATAATAATCCATATATAGCTTTCACTTAGTTTCCTTAAGACTTTGATGATTTTTACAATCGTTTCTTAGGGAAACTTTACATGAATACACAATGAAGCAACGTCTAGTGGTTGAGAAATTCTTCAAGGCATTGGCTAGATCGTTGGAGTTGGAAGATAATTGTTTTATAGAGATGTGTGGAGAAAATGCTAAGATGGAGACAAGTTTCAACATGTATCCTCCATGTCCTAGGCCGGATAAGGTTCTTGGGGTTAAACCGCATGCTGATAGCTCAGCCTTCACTCTTCTTTTACCCGACAAAAATGTCGGAGGTCTTCAGTTCCTCAAAGATGGAAAGTGGTATAAAGCTCCACTCCTATCTCATACAATTCTGATCAACATAGGAGATATGATGGAGGTAATCAATCATTTATATATTTGAAGATTAATTAGTATAGATTTGATAGAGTCTCTCATGCGTGTTCAGATAATGAGCAATGGAATATACAAGAGCTCGGTTCATAGAGTAGTGGCTAATAAAGATAAGGAAAGGATATCTGTGGCAACATTTTGCAATGCGGATGCGGACAAAGAGATTCAACCAGTAGATGGGCTTGTCTCTGAAGCAAGACCAAGGTTGTACAAGGCTATTAAGGATTACGATAAGGTCTACTTCGAATACTATCAACAGGGTCGAAGATCGATCGAAGCTGCAATGATCTGACTAAATATTCATTCTTCTTGTGGTTTCAAATATGAATATGTTTCTTTCGCAACTCAATCGATCCTTGAAGAGGAAACCGTTGCTTTCTTTGTTGAAAAAGTGAGATTATATTTGTGTTGTGTTGAAGTAAAATCATGAGGGTTTTGAGGTTGTTCTTCCCTAAACACATGAAGCCTAAAGAGCTTCTAACTTATATTTGACCTCTTCTTCCAATTAATGAATGAATTAGACGTTACAAAGAAAGAAAAAAACAGCTGAGAAAATTGTTTCACTCTTTTATTTCATTTTTTATTTTATTTTTCTAACCGTTTACACTTTACGAAGCCTTTTATTTTTCAGGGCCATCAATTTTCTTGACATACTTTTATAGAAGCGTACTCATCTGGCATGGACCAACATGTCTTTGGTACATGGCTTTGTTTCCTTGTTATTTTCCTTTCATGAATTTTCTATTGATATAAAATATAATATTACAATGTGTTTTAAGTTTTTTTTTCTTATTTATCAACTTACACCTAAGCCTTAACTACGTACCTAAGAGGCTATGAACAATTTGAAAAGAAGAAGAAAAAAATCATTTTACTTGCTATTGAAGAATGTCTTGGGTTTAAATCGGGTCTAAAGAAACGACGTTGGAGTAAGTTGAGCAGCGAGTAGGCCTATTGTCACCTGAAAGCTGTTGGTGGTCTTTTATTAGTTTCTTGTCTTTAGTTCTTGATCCATGTGCAAATTATATGTGGTGTCAATTTGGGTAGTGGAGCGATGTTGATTCAAGTTTCGAAAGGTAATGAGATGTGGGACCTATTCGATTTGAAAACTCACACTCACACAGATAGAAACAGAGCACCCGAGAGTAACGGTTTAAAGTTAAGATCAGATCACTAAATTTAGGACACGTCAGCAAGGGGATTTTGAGGGGATTCAGAAGGCGATTAGGTCAAGCTTATGTGTACGCCATGTCGGCGTCGGAGACGGAAGCTTCTCCACCGGTGAAGGAGACATGTATTGACCACGAAGAACCAAAGTCAAAATCATGGGTGGATGCTGTGGAAAACAGAGCATCTCAATCAAAACATGTTATGCAAGTTGAAGTTGTCGATGGAATTTCCATGGTAGAAATTCCAGATGAAGTGATTCAAAACACGGTGCCTCTATGGGAAGATTTCTTAGAAGGTAAATTTCTAGATAAAGCTCCTCATGTTGCTAAGATCCATGTCATTGTGAACAAAATCGGGCCACTGAGGAACAAGATGATCCGTATTGATGTATTTTCGGTCAATGAAACCACAGTGAAGTTCCGAATAAAGGATGCACAAACTCGAAATCGAATTTTAAGGCGTGATGATTGTTTCAAAGTGGTCTCCGGTGATTGAAGAAGAAATGCCAGAAATAAAAATAGTACCGATGTGGGTCACGTTGAAAAACGTTCCTCATAAGTTGTAGTCGAGAGATGGTTTGGATTTCATAGCCAGTGCAGTGGGAAAAACTATTCGATTACACCCAGAGACAGAACTCTGTTCAAATTTTGGAGAAGCAAAAGTCTTTGTTGAAGCAGATATGACAAAGGTTTTACCAAAAATCTATCGTTTCAAATCTAAACTTGGCATTGATGCAGAGATCGAATTTGTGTATCCGTGGCTCAGAATGTTCAAAGTGGGGACATCTAGGCAAAGACCGTCAAATTAAACAAGCCAACTCTGTAAACACAAGCATAATGGCTACAAAGGAAAAAGCTTCCCTGGAGCTAATACCGATTGAACAGGTACAGGTATTAAAAGCGCAAAAGGATTTAGAAGAGACGGGGAACAATCTGGGGGAGATGTCTATTACAGAGATACAAGAGAAGAGTAAGGAAACTAAGGAAGGCTGGTCTACGGTATCTCCAGGGAAAATAAACCTCTCATCTGAAGAAAAAAAATGAGAAAAAGCAGGAGAATCAATCGGTGGTCTATCCATCTAGATTTGCGATCCTAACGGAGGAAGGCGAAGAGGATGAAGAGGATCAAACTGAAACTGAAATAGAGAAAGTTGTTGAGCCACTAGTGCAGATCGTGGAAAAGAAGAAGAATGAAGAAGAAAATCAAACAGAAAGTATTGAAGAGGGGGAGATAGAACAAGAAAAAGTCAGAGGACAGGAGGGAAAACTCTCAAGGAAAAATCCTACTCGATCATCCAAAGGATCAAACAAACAAGTTACAGACTCAGTCGCTTCAAACACTAAGGATATACTCCATAGTGTGGCAAGCACCCGAAGACACTCAAAAAAGAAATAAGTATGTCGAGCTTCTTTTGGAATGTTCGCGGTCTAAACAAATCAACAAAGCATTCCATAATAAAGAAGTGGGTGGAAGAGGGGAATTTTCAGTTTGGATGTTTGATTGAGACAAGAGTAAAGGAGGGAAAGGTAGAGCGGTTGGTAAAAAAATGTTTCGAGACTGGTCTGTATTAACAAATTACGAATACAACCGGATTGGTCGTATTTGGGTGGTGTGGCAGAAGAGGGTGAGGCTGACCCCTTTCTATAAAAGTAGCCAGCTCTTAACATGTTCAGTAAAGTTGGAGGATTTAGATGATGAGTTCTTTTGCTCATTCATCTACGTATCGAATTTCAGTGACGATCGTAGGGAGTTGTGGAGTGATTTGAGAGACCACTATGACTCTCCTATTATCCGCAACAACCCTTGGATTTTATTTGGAGATTTT
>VBRH01002464.1:0-12753 GCA_014578085.1 Cardamine resedifolia
CATTCCTTTCGTTCTACCCCTCGAAAGTGTCGATTTCTTGGGAGGATCATATCAGTAACGAATGTATCCAGCCTGGAAACGTGACCTTAACAAACTTAAGAAGCTTCCATGGGCAACACAAAAAAAATATGGTGAAAGGGGGTCTCCTTGCCTTAACCCTGTCGTGCTTTTGAAGTACCCTCCCGAGATACCATTCACAGATATTGAAAATGTTGGGGTAGAGATGCATTGCTCAATCCAACTCATGAAATTAACAAGGATGTTGATAGCTCGCAGTGTGGATAAAATGAAATCTCATCTCACTGAATCAAACGCCTTCCTAAGATCTACCTTTAGCATTGTTCTCGGCTCTGTGTTACTCCAATTGTATCCATGAACAATCTTTGTAGCTAACAAAACATTTTCTGCAAGCAGTGTACCCGACATAAAAGCAGATTGGGAGTGAGAGATTACCATAGAGATTGGGCCACTTTAATTTAACGCAACTTAATTATGACTTTTCATCATATCCAACATGTGATAACCGCCGATCTTTTTATGAGTGCACATGTGTCAAAAAAATTCCAGAATATGTAAAAGGAAATTACTCGTTCATGAGACAGCATTTTCATGCACACAGGGACTTTCATGAATGCATACGTTCATAGCACACGTTCATGAAATTAACAACAACAAAATTCCAGAAATTATTACGAACATATGATGCGGTTCATTTTATCCACTAAGCAATCGAAATCAAATTCTTTTTCATAAGCGATTGAATAATGATCAATTCTAATCGTTCCAGAATCTCTAAGCCTTACTATGGTGAATTAATTAAATCTAATTGCTCTGCTACCACATGTAGATTTAACATTAATGATTTTAATTATGATCCCAAAACCATTTAGATTTAATTTAGTTCAACCACAAACAATTCATAATTCATATGAGAAGAAAGAATTACTAACCTTGATCATGCTCGATTGTACTTAGAATGGACACATGTCTCCAACTAATTTTTCTCCTCCCTTAATCCTTCTTCTTTAATTGATTTTTGGGTCAATGAACAATAATCATTTTCTTATTTCTCTGTGCTTTTCTTTTTACGACAGTTCAAATGTGGTGTTTGTTCAATTTCTTATATTGTGACCAATAGTCACAAATGAACCTACGTATCCACTACTTTTATATAACTGCCACTTACAAATCTATATATATATATATATATATATATATTAATATCATAGAGAAATATTCTTATATAACACAATGAGATAAGGGAGGAGGGATATCAATACACCCAAATTCTAACATCTTTAATCGAAATTAGCTTCTCTTGTAGCTAACTTGTTCTTTAAAGAAATAGTTCGTCTTCATGGTATGCCTAGGACTACTGTTAGTGATAGGGATACAAAGTTCTTGAGTTACTTTTGGAAAACACTTTGGTCTAAGCTAGGAACTAAGTTGTTGTTTTCAACTACTTGTCATCCTCAATCCGACGGTCAAACTGAAGTAGTTAACAGAACTTTGTCTACTTTGTTGCGTGCCTTAATCAAAAAGAATTTGAAAACATGGGAAGATTGTTTGCCGCATGTTGAATTTGCTTATAATCGATCAGTTCATTCCGCCACAAAGTTTTCTCCATTTGAAATTGTCGGAATGAACTGATCGATTATAAGCAAATTCAACATGCGGCAAACAATCTTCCCATGTTTTCANAAAAAACTCAAATAATTTAATTAATTTAGCTTAACTAAATTCAATCATCCAAAAACTCAGCCATAATTAATTGATCGAGTAAACATGATTAAAGATCATCAAAATTAATTACCAAAATTCTGAAACTAAAACTCACTAATTCCAAAATTAATAAATAATTTACCCAATTTTTTAAACATGAATTTAACTCCAAAAATCATAAAATAAATAATTCGCAATAATTCAACAAATATTCGAATTAAAATAAATCAACAATAAACCTCAACCCAGTTCTAGATTATCCCCTCTTCCTCGCCTTGATCCCACGGTCACTCTTTTTATTTTCCTGCATCAAATAAAAGAAGATGCATAAGTATTTCGATAAATACTTAGTGAGGCAATCCTCCCATCTACAAGTTATACACACAAACAATTTAAAATATTTAACAGAAAATACCTAATAAATCAACCATATTATGAAACACTCGATCTAAATCCACCAGAGATCATACACAGCCTATATTCATGTAAACACATCAAATATTAAAATCGCTTAGATAAGCTTATCGTCATGCACTCACCTTTGCTCACGACAATTTCCTTGATGATATTTTCCTTTTTAAGAAACTTTCTTTTTCTGGAACTTCTATGGTTTCTTAAAAGTCACCACAATACAACCGCAACCTTTCTTACTGACCCTATAGACAACCACAACAACAAAAAAACCTTCAACCTAAATTGGGAAAATCTGGAAAAATGACAGAACGCACAACCTAAAAGATGGGATCACGAATCGAAATCTAACCGTCCACTTTCGAATCACACCATTGAAAATCACCCCTTAGATGTCCTGAAGCTACCCTAAAAGTTTCATGATGATCCGACTACAGATGAACTCACGATCTACCACTGAATCCACGTGGGTCCAGATTTCGTCTTAAACAGAGCACTTCACGAAAAAACGAATAAATTTTAGAATAACATCCGCAAAATGGTACATCCAGATCTAAAGATTGACTACAACGTCACAAAATTTCTTTATCATAGGAAACGATTTGCTAGGTCGAACCTCTGCTCTACCACGAACTGTTACTGCAACTCCTTTTTGAGCAACCTTCTTGAGCAAGCTTATTTCTCTCTTTCAGCCTCTCTCAGCCTCTATCTTTCTCTACTTGAAGGTGGCCACAAAAATGATGAGAGAGAGCTAGGGCTTCTGCAATTTTTAAGATTTAAATAATAAACCTCAAACCAGTCTAAAAACCCGCACTAAAAAATAAACCGACTCCACTCTAAATCCCAAAAAAATAAATTCAAATTTTTCATTTCCGGGATACGGGTGTTAGTATACCTTGGGTTACATGGAAAAACTTCAACTTTCAAAAAAGGATGGAGGTCTTGGATTTCGTTATCTAGAAAAATTCAATGATGTCCTTTTAGCTAAGCAAGCTTGGAGACTCCTTAAAAGTCCAGAAAGTCTTTTTGCAAAAATATATAGATCTCGATACTATAAAGATGACCATTTATTTACAGCCAAATCACATCGATATCAATCTTATGGTTGGTCATCAATTTTATCTGGAATATAATTATTAAAGAAAGGCTGTCGTAGTATTATCGGGAATGGAAGAACTACAAGGTTGTTCAAAGATGCATGGCTACCAACAACGCCACCCATACCAGCGCCACCCATGACCAGGATTACAACATGTTACTAAGGGAGTTGATACAACAAAGAGGACGGTTCAGATCATGGAATGCTGAAGTGGTGAATACAGTCTTAACAGATGAAGATAAATCTATTGTGCTAAACATTTACCTCGTCCAGAATCAAGAGGAAGATAAAATGGAGTGGAATCAAACATCACATGGACAATACACTGTGAAAACAGGGTACTGGCTTGCAAGACTTAATGTTGATCCTCAAAACCAACCCATTTTGCGACCACATGGAAATTAGGAAATGAAAAATAAAGTGTGGAAATTACCAATAATGCCTAAATTAAAACATTTTATATGGGGGATTTTTTCAAAAGCTATTGTTACGACAACTAGATTAAATACAAGAGGTGTACATATAGACAAGAAATGTCAAAGATGTAGTCAATATGAGGAAACAATTAATCATCTATTATTTAATTATCTTATATCTCACCAAACGTGGAGAATGACACAATTGCCATTCATGTATTAATTTTCTCCGTCAAATGATATAGAGGAAAATATTCAATACTTCCTACATATTCAAAACGAAGTGAATTTAACTAAGGCACAAAAATTATTACCATTTTGGGTAATGTGGAGGATTTGGAAATCAAAAAATGACTTGTTATTCAATAAGAAATTAATTTTTCAAAAAAAATGATATAAGTCTTGGAAAGTCAGAAGTCTATGAATGGATTACCAATAATAATCCATAAAATCGTCAACCTTTCCCAAACCCTCAAAAATCATGGAACATACCTTCAAATGGTTGGTTTAAATGCAATTATGATGTGTCGTTTAATAAAACTACCAATTAAGCATATAGTGGATGGTTAATACGAGATGATGGTGATGTTACTAAATATTGGGGTTCTTCACATTTAGGTTATACTTCAAAACCACTTGAGGCTGAAAGTAAATCACTTTTGAGCGCTTTACAAGTTACATGGTGCAAATGTTTTGATAAAATTATATTTGAAGGTGACTGCCAAATGTTAGTGAAGATCATACAAGATAATTTAGAAGACATTTCAATCATGCATAAGTGCAAGGACATCAGGATTTGGATGAGAAAGTTTCAAGACATACGTATTACATATGTATTACACACATATCTAGAAATTACAATGAAGTTGCATATCTTTTAGCTAGACATGGTCTTCCAAACAATATTTATTTTTCTAATTGTATTTATTCTGCAGTTTGATTAACAAATTGTTTGTATCATGATTACATTTGTTCTCGCTAATTAATATAATTATTATTTACCGTAAAAAAAAAAATCTTAACATATATTAACATCCTAACAATCCTAATATTCTAAATTTTTAAACGGATCTCGATTTGGAGCCAAAATCAAATTCAGAATATTTTCTTTGATCCCTAAATCCATACTTCTCTATAGATAGAAGTGAGACTCGAGATCTTTAGCCATCACCGGCTCCAACAACGAGGGCAATTTTTGTTTCCAAGCTATCTAACATTGATTTCTCATGGCTTCTTTATCAAATCTTTATGATATGAAACTTTGTAAGAATATGTGGAAGATCAAAGTTAAGATCATTCGATTGTGGAAATAATACTCGGCTGGGGCTGCTGAACCTCTCATGACCTCCATCATGCATTTAATTTGTTTCATAGCATTCAACGTTTAATTTCTCATAGTTTTTTCAGCAGTTTAATTAAATTAATATAAAATCTCCATAGCTTTTGCTCTATAAGGTTTTCTTTTTATTTATTGGTAATTTTTTCTAATGTTCTCATGATTTTTTAATTATATTTGTACATTTATTTGATTGTTTTATAAATATTTTAGTTTATTGAGATGTTAATTAATTCTCTATACTGTTATGTTTGTTTTGTTGTCAATTCTTAGGTTTTAATGGAGATGGAATCAAAGTAATTCTTTGATCAATTTTGATATGTATTTGAATGTTTTATAATTTTTATTTTGTGATTCGAGTCGCATATTATTTTATTCATAATATTTAAAACTCTAGATCATATAAAATATTTTATTATTCCTATTTTATGTATATCAGTTCTAATATTCTAATTCTCACTTTGTTTATGTGTGTTGTTATAGAAAACAAATATGAGTATTTATTTTATTTAGTGATGATTAGTTTAACGATCTACTTATGACGAGGTTGACATGGTGGCAGTGACGGTGGTGGAGTGGGAAGGTGTAATGAAGTAGGAAAGCTCACATAGGCATGATCATCAGTGTTATTGGAGAAACATGACACGTGCTCCGACGCAAAGGCTTCGATGATCAGAGCTATAACAGATCCGAAAGAGGAGATTCTCCGGTACCGGGAATAAGAAGAAGAGAAATCAATTTCGTCTCTCCACTAACTACGCAGCTTTTCATCCTGTGTAAAGTAACGTTTTGAGTGTACTAATTACATTTTTTAGAAAAGTACACATAGAATGAAATTTAAAACAATACTCATTGATGCTTAACTTAGTGATTTACTATTTGTTTACATTTTGTTATTGATCATATGCTCTATTTGTGTATTTTTATCTTGGTACACTAACAATAGCTTTTTCTATGTATCTCATATTCAATAACTTTGATTATTACATCTTTGTGGTCAATCTTCTTGGGTTTTACTATTCGTTTACAAGTCGTTCTAAAATGTTTTTTCATTTTTTGGTTTTCGCCGTATTTTGCTAATTCAAAAGGATGCCAATAAGTCGTCAAATAGTGAGACCATGTCAACGATATTATCAGATGCATCGATATGACTTTATTATGTGTTCAAGAAGAAGCTGAAGATTGTCCAACGATGTCAGCAATTTGTTGGAACAGTGACGTGCTAGGGTAAGCACGATTTTGTGCAGAAGCTATGGAGTTTGTGTTGATGAGAGATGAAAATGATGTAAAGTAGCATACATTTATCTCATGCTATGTCCCTTGGAGTCTACGCGCAGAGATTATGATATTATGATATTATGGTTTTCAATTAATAACTTTGATTGTAATTTTTGATTAATGATTACGATTATGATTCATGACTGATCTAAGAGACCGTTCAAAACCGGGAGTAAACAAAAATCCACAATACGTTGATGATGAATATTTTTATGGTTTGTGGAATTATTTAGGAAATCGGTATAAAGTAGAAACCGTTTGGTTAGTTTCTAATATTTAAGTATAATTAAATCGGTTACTTCTTAAAAATAAATAAAACTAATAAAACTTGAGAGATAAGATGAAAACAAGAATTTTGTATCATTTTAATCTAATAAAACTTCTCCTAGTTAATTGGTTAAAAAATTATATTATTTTTTTAAAAAGTAATTACTAATGGCATTTTTGTTAATATTAGATATAAAATAGGTTTAAGAGAATTTTTATAAAAGATTGGAGTTAATCTAGTAAACATCTCCAATGGAGGTTAGTTGAGTTATTTTCCTTAGTATTAGAGTTATTCTAGGTAATTCTCTCATTAATTAATGTAAACACATGTTTAAGATAACCCACTCTTTTTAAGAAATAGATATAATAGCCTCTTTTAATTTTTATTGCTAAAATGACCTAATTTGGAAATATGTTTCCATAATATCAAAATTGTCCTTTATAGCTTATAAATAATTTATAAATAAATAAATAATCATTTTATTTGATTAATTATTTTTAATTCATATATATAAATAACAATATTTTATTTAAGTCTACCAGTTACTCAGCAGAGTCTGCAAAATATGTGCAAAGTTTGTCAATTATGTGCAAAGTTTGGCAGATACTCGCAAAGTCTGTCAAATATCTGCAAAGTCTGCTAAACGCTAGCTGAGTCTACCAAATGCTCGTAGATTATGCCATATGTTCGCAAAGTCTATCATGTGCTCGAAAAGTCTGTCATATGCTCGCAAAGTCTGTCATATGCTCGCAAAGTCTGTCATATGCTCGCAAAGTCTGTCATATGCTCGCAGAGTCTGCAAAATTGTATTTTTGGAAAAAAAATATCTTTCAAATTTTTAAAATTTTAATAAGTTACTTTGGCTATTTCAAAAATAAAGTGAGTTATTGTGGCAAATCACCCTATATTAAATCCACACTTATGTTTGATGTACATGTCGATAAATGCACTCATTCAATAATAGGTCAGAAGGTTTGTCCATTCTCCGTAAGTTAACCCCACAAGAAACAAGAAACATTAAATAACATATTTACTTTGATGGAAAAAAAGCCAATAAATCGTCAAATAGTAAGAACTCAAAATCTAAATATTGTTATTTAGGGATATTTATAATTTTTTAATTTGGAATATTAACAGTCCTATAGACAAATGAAGTTTCAATACATCCAATATTTTACTTGACCAACAATACCTTCGGAAAAAGAATACAAAGATACTACCCAAAAAGAAACAAAAGATATGAAGATTAGTGTAGTAATGCATGTAGTAATGATGAAAGTGGTAGGAATGTTGTAGGCATGTAGCGCAGAGAGAGAGTAAAATCCCTCCTCACTTAATCGAATGTTTCATAGATGGCTACTTTGGGAGTGATCCTAGGAGAAATAGAGGACATGTGGTAACCTTGAATCACTTCAAAAGGAAGTAAGACATTTTCAAGTAAGAGTTTATCCCTGATGAATTTGGTTTGATTTGAAAAAATAAGGGTTGGCACGATACGCTTCAGCTTGTCTGTGAGCAGCCTTGATATGAGCTTACACAAAGTATTACAGGAAGAAATGGGGCAGAAATCCTTAATATCATCATTCCCTCTTCTCTTTGGTATAAGAATAAGAGTGGTAGCATTGAGTGAAGAAATGCAGAGGAGAAGAACTGCTGAACGGAAACCACAATGTCTGGCCCTAACACATTACATGTAGACGTGAAGAATTCGGCTTGTAAGACATATGGTCTTGGTGTTTTGCTTATAGGAATTTTTGGGAGTGATGCTCGATTGCATCAGCATAGAGACTGTTGCAAGAAGAGCTAACTGGTGGAAAGAAAAGCAGCGAGCTAATAAGAAATGGTCGAGGAACTGAGGTAAGAAGGGGCAGACATTACCTTGAATCAGAGATAATAACTCAATAAAGTATGATTCGACTCTCCTCCAATGAGTTGGTTATAGACCCATCCATCTTCATGAGGTACTTAATTGCATTTGAGGCATTTCTCGCTTGCATTATTTTGTGGAAATTTGAGTGTTCAAGTCACTTTCTTCAACCCATCTCACCCAAGATTTTTGCCTGAAGAAATTTCCTTCATAAGTCGAAGAGTGAGTCATGAGGTGTGAGCCTCTCTCTCTCTCTGTAGTGTTGACAAGGGTAGGGTCATCAAGAACCAGTACATGCAAAGATTTGAGTAAAGTTTAGCTTCCACCACTCTTTTTTAATCTCACTAAAACACTCTTTAGCCAAAGATTTTACTTGCCTCTTTAGACTTTTTAATTTGATGAACACTTCTCTTAGAAAGGTGACTCAATCTCCAGCCGCTACCCAAGCCCTCTGAATAATTGAGAGGAATGCATGATGTTTGGCTAGGAAATTAAAGAATGAAACTACGGGAGCCAAAGGAAAGAGGGGAAGAGAGTTGAATGTGACACGTAGAGTGATAAGAAAGCTCGTGTGGCTCAAAATAATAGTGACTGGAAGAGAAAGAATGGATCCAATTTTCCTTGATCAAGCATCGGTCAAGCTTCTTTTCCTCTGGGTATGAAGGTCTATTGTTCCAGAAAATGTATTTTGGGCCTTGCGGAGCCATATCAACCAGACCAAGGTCATCTAGACAAGAGCCAAATAGTCTCATGGCCGGTATTGTAGGAATATTAGACTGATTTGAGTTCTCCTCTGGTGCTAAAACATATTGGGAATAAGTAAAATATTATCAGAAAAAATTATATTAAAGAAATATGATAAAAGTCAAGTATTTGCTTTTGTTAGAGAGAGACTACAAGAAGGAATTAATGGATGATCGGTAAAATTTGTATCAAAAGGTGGAAAATAAATTCTTATCAAATCAGTTGTGGCGGCAATGCCAACATAGTAATGACTTGCGACATACTCTCTAAATCAATAACGACAAAGCTGACTAGTGTAGTAGCAAAGTTTTGGTGGAGCTCAAATGGAACTCAAAAAGATCTACATTGGTTTGGTTGGAGCAAAATGTGTAAAAGTAAAAACAAAAGAGGTATTGTGTAACGTCCCGACCGCCACCATCCGTGGACCTCCATGCCATCTCTCGGCCCGTGGTCTCCACCCTCGTCCGATAGCCATGCATTATTTTGGGAGGCTCGAAAGACTTGTTACTATCCCTACAAATCACCACATGATATTTCCCCGTTATCCTAACTCACACGGTACTGACAATCACTTCCCGGTAGGTCACCCATCCTAGTGCTACTCCAGCCCAAGCACGCTTCACTCTGGAGTTTTCTCTGGACAAGTGACGGAAAAGATAAGTACATTTTGGTGACATAGGTAGCCAAATCAAATCTTTTAAGCCTCTCCACATGCACCACCATATACCAGAAATAGGGATGTTACAATCACCCCCACTCACAGAGCGCAATGTCCTCGTTATGCACCAAGACCGTCACCCCCGATGGTGTGAGCCCACATGTCTCTAGACTCATCTGGGTTTGACTCTGATACCAAATATAACGCCCCGACCGCCACCGTCTGTGGACCTCCACGCCCTCTCTCGGCCCGTGGTTTCCACCCTTGTTCGACGACTGGTGCATTATTTCGGGAGGCTCGAAAGATTTGTTACTATCCCTACAAATCACCACATAATTTTTCCCTGTGTTTTGTCCTCACTCACACGGTACCGACAATCACGTCCCGATAGGTCACCCATCCTAGTGTTACTCCAGCCCAAACACGCTTGACTCTGGAGTTTTCTCTGAATAAGTGACGAAAAAGATACGTGCACTTTGGTGACATAGGTAGCCAAGTCAAATCTTTTGAGTCTCTCTTCATGCACCACCATATACTAGAAATCGGGATGTTACATATTTGATTTAGGAAAATTGAAGATTTCAATACGGCATTATTAGCAAAGCATCTATGGCGCCTAATAGAGTTCTCAGATTCCCTTTCCGCTAGAGTTTTTAAAAGACGCTACTATCGGAAAACTGACCCAATGGATCCGATTAAGTCGTACTCCCCATCATATGAATGGAGGAACAATACCTCGGCAAAACATTTTGTTAAAAAAGGAATGATTAAATGAACTGGCTCTGGATATACAAAATCTGTTTGGAATAATCCATGGATACCAGATTTTTTACCGAGACCAGCTACATATAATTAACATAATTTCCATCCTAATTTGACGGTAAATCAGTTGATCAATCCATCAACTAGGATGTGGAATATGAATTTAATGAAAGAATTAATTAAGTTGGAGGAATTAAAAATTATTTTGGTATCCCGGTTACCAACATCAATAAAACGGATACTTTAGGCTAACATTGTATTAGTGTTATGAGTTTCTTTTTTATTAATGAAGAAAATTACTCCATCCGTTTATTAAGTTTTTTTTTGTTTCTATAAATTCACCACATGGAGATAAAAAAATCATTTAATAAACTTATTCCATCCGTTTCAGATTAAGTTTTTGTTTTAAGTTTACCACCAAATAATTAAGATTTATATTATATTCTTTATTAATATACTTAGTTTTCTAGAAATAATGAGCTAAAATTATAAGAATAAACCACCTCGTTTTAAAATCTACATTACAAACACAAAATGGATGGAATAGACTTTTGTCTGTTTATTTCTAATTAACAAGATATCTTTAATTATCAAAATAAATAATATATTTTGACGGTTTATGTCTTTTTTAAGTATGGTTCGATTAAAACATTTCAGTTTATGAAAATATGAATTAAAGTTTCATAAATTGCTGATCTCTTAATTTTTTCTGCAAACTTCATTCAAATTCTTCTAGAACACTTATAAGTTATAAATGAAGCTTAAAAAGCACACATTTGGGGATTTAAAGCCCACTGTTGATTCTGTTTACTTTTGTTGAACTTACAAAAGATACTCAGGAGGAAGAAACTATACATGCGGCCTTCCATATTATTGAAGATAAATCACCACGCCCTGATGGTATGATTGGACACTTCTATCTCCAATTTTGGCCGACTATTGGATAAGATATCATGAAACAAGTTCAAGCCATTTTCTGCACATGTGCAATATCTACAGATCTGAACAAAACTCACATTTATCTCATCCCAAAGATTGACAAACCAATGTCATTGAGTGACTACCGTCCCATTAGTTTGTGTACTTCTCAAATATTCTTACCCGGCGACTAAAGACGTTACTACTATATATTTTATCACTGAAACAAACAGCCTTTGTTACTGGGAGGAAAATAACGGATAACATATGTAAAAATATTTTATTCATATATATGTGTCTTTCGGTTTAATTGTAAGGATCAAAATCATATTAAATTCAATGATTCTAATATAAAAGACAACACCATGATAGATCGGTTTCGATTAAAGACGTTAGAATTTGGGTGTATTNGGTTGAGGTTTATTGTTGATTTATTTTAATTCGAATATTTGTTGAATTATTGCGAATTATTTATTTTATGATTTTTGGAGTTAAATTCATGTTTAAAAAATTGGGTAAATTATTTATTAATTTTGGAATTAGTGAGTTTTAGTTTCAGAATTTTGGTAATTAATTTTGATGATCTTTAATCATGTTTACTCGATCAATTAATTATGGCTGAGTTTTTGGATGATTGAATTTAGTTAAGCTAAATTAATTAAATTATTTGAGTTTTTTTTTATGAATTGTATAAATTAATTGGATTAGGAGATTATAATATTTATGAGAATATTATTATCTGTTTTATTTATAAAAAAAATAGGTGCGGTAGTTTCAATTTGGTATCAGAGCATTTATGGTTCTAAGATGGTTTAGGAAAAATTAGATTGGAAGTTAATTTGATTTTTGGTGCTGTGTGATGCATGAGTTAAACCGTTGTTTGAAATTGATTATGTGAGTTAGTCTTGTTTGGGAATGAAGTTCTAGATAATCTTCTTCGAGCATTCAAAGAGATTCAACGGTAAGTTGTTTTTGCTCCTGTTAAGTGTTTGTGTGTCTTAACTGTTTGTTGTGAAAGCAAAGGTGGCTAACAGAGGTAGAGGACGTGGTTGTGGTATGGGTGGAGGTCAGGTTCGCGTTCAGAGGAACGTGAGAGCTCCGATCGTTGAGGAGAGTGTAGCATGTAGTGCTACGGTTTAGCAGGTCGTGGGGTCGCAGGCGGATCAGGTGGAGTCTGAGGGTGTGGCCGGTGTGGGTGCCGGTGTTGCTGGAGTGCCAGTGGGTGCTGCGGATGTTGCAGCATGTGTTGCTCAGGCTCGAGATGACCGTATTGT
>VBRH01002470.1:3643-13857 GCA_014578085.1 Cardamine resedifolia
TTTTTGATAAACTATAATAGGGGATCTTAGTTTACTGATTTGGCATTAATTGTTGTATTTTTCCGTGAAATATTCATGGGAATTTCATTGAATCTAGAGTCACATGTGAAGTTAGGATATGTCCACATTTGGTGACATGCATGTTAACTTTCAACTTAATTCTGTCGTAATGTTTTCTAGGGAATTAGGTATAAAACTGTAGTAATTTTGTGTACTGTGAAGTTCACTACCCATGTCCATGCATGAATCCGTTTGAATCTCTAATCATGTGGCTAATTTCTACCAGTTTTATGGAATCAGTGTATAGGAAAAGAAGTTAGGGCGTTGAGGATATCAAAGTTCTTGAATATGCTACTAGGATACTTATTTTTCAAAAATAATAGGGAATCTTAAGTGACTAATTTGGCGTAATTTGTTAGTATTTTCCGGGAAATATATCCATGTGAATTTCATTGAATCTCGAGTCCCATGTGAACTTAGGATATGTCAACTTTTGCTCTATTTTTGAAATATTTAGGTGACATGTTGATAACTTTCATCTTAATCCTTTAGTAATGTTTTTAGGGAATTTGGTATATTCTAAGTCTAGTGGCAAAAAGTGAATGTTCTATGAAGTTAAGCCCCCTGGGTTCGAACCACCAACTTGAGGTCTTCTAAAACTCAGGGGCGGCCCTGCGTGAAGCTTACTCATTACCCATGTCAATCGTGAATCTGGTTGAATCTCTAGGAATGTTGCTAATTTCTACCAGTTTTACAGAATCAGTGTATGGGAAGAGAAGTTAGGGCATTGAGGATATCAAAGTTCTAGAATATGAACACTTTTTATCTTTTGAAATTGGGGTTACTTGTTTGATAACATTTGCCTTTTTCTTCACGTCAAATTTGTTAAACCTAATTAAGCCCAAGTAGTGAAACCTTGGGTTGAACTTCTACAAACCGAGATCTTTCATTTGTAAGTATTCACCATGAAATTTAATTTATATTTGCATTAACAAGTTCAGGCCTATGACAATTGAGGTACTGTTGGCTTTGCTCAACGAAATCTTGTTGTCCATTGTCTGAGAAAAAGTGTATGTTTCTCTGCTTTTTTGTCTCCCTCCTTGAAATGAACTAGTTCTTCTAAATGTTTCTCGCAGATAAGTCCATCATTAAATCTGACACCGAATGGTTCTTCTTCTGTGCTCGTGGTAAGAAATATCCTCACGGTTCACAGAACAGAAGAGCAACAGAGATGGGATATTGGAAAGCCACAGGAAAAGAACGTAATGTGAAGTCAGGTTCTGAGGTCATTGGAACAAAGAAGACACTTGTATTCCACATCGGTCGTGCGCCAAACGGAGGAAGAACAGAATGGATCATGCATGAATACTGTTTGATTGGAGTGTCATTGGTATACTATTTTCTGATTCTTGACGCTTTTCTATTCGCCACATAATCGTATATTGGAACACAAGGTTGTTCAAACTACTAATTAGAACATATAGGATTTTGTTATCCCTTACATAGAGGTAATGTTGGCTATTTGCGATATTCTTGGTATTCATAAGTAAAAAAATACTTGAATACTTTGCTTTGTAGTAAAAGAAGTTCTTGTACGTTATTACGGTTTCGAATTTTTGGAGTCTCTAGGCCATTTAGCTGATGAGGAATGTAGTTACATTGTTGTTTTTCTGTTGTGGCTTAATTACGTATATAGGATGCTCTGGCTGTTTGCCGACTAAGGAAAAATACCGAATTTCAAGGGGCTACAACTCGAAAGCCACCGCAGCCAAGCTTATCACGTGACAAGGACATAAACCTGCATAATGATACTATTTCAGATAGTATTGCTGGTTGGGAAAATATGGTTGATTTTTACTTATCAAGTGAAACAGGGCAAGACCTACTCAGTGAAATAGCAGAATCTTCACATTCTTCACAAAATCCACAGGTTTGGTGCTCTTTTATTTACTTCTCTGTATCATTTTTACGGATATTCGATGCCATACATTTGCGGGTTGACATGGTGCATACACCAGATGGATGATGCCTATATAAGTTACATGTTAACTATTGAGTTTTTTCATGTTTCAAGGTTCCTAGTGAAGAATATTTCTATGCGGATATCCTAAGGGATGATATAGTGCTAGATGATCCGGCGGTATCCGGTAATACACTTACCAATGTTCCAAGGCTTCAATCAGAGTCCACAACCACAAGAGTACTGCCATTGCCAAACATGGTAGACAAACAAATGCAAGCACTACTACAGAAACTGCCATTACAGAATGACATTGGAGAAGAAAACAACATATCGATGTCGAATTGCTTTATCGGTATCTATTCGATTAAGTCTATAAATCGAGCGCGATGGGACGTTGTTGTTTGGATGCTGGTTATGATAGCCGTGTTGGTGTTTTATCTACTGTGAGGAAGTTAAGGAAGACATCCTCTGGGGCATTTTGCTTGGTTTTTGTCTTAATATTTAGAGAAGTTGATGTTCTCTGTTAGGCTTAGTTTACGTTATCCTTCTCCCCATTATATATATATATTACACTATAGATGTCTCTATGTGTTCTAAGTAAATGAAACTGAGGTTCTCTAGAGATCTGAAATTCTGTGTCTGGTAGATTTTTTATCTTTATAAATCCATTGTCTACAAGATTTTGAGTTTTCAGGTTGAGAAGAGATGTGAAACAATGCATCTTTTTCGATTGTTTTTATTTTGTGTGGTTTTCTATTTTGGTTTAATTTATCAAAAATAACATTTTTACCCTTTTTAGTATTTCATTGTGCTACTATGATACTAATATAATTATAAAAATCGATTTTCTGGAATATAGAACTGGATTAAAAATCGAACCTAGTTCTCTCTAAAGTGTGAGAGAATAATTCCCTTTGTCTACATAACATGACATTATTATAGTTACTTTATGGTACTTAATTACAACATAGTAAACAAAGAGTAATCAATTGGTTATAAAGCTCTTGTCTAAACCCATTGTTTCTATTAGGCATGAATATTCCGGTATTCGGATCAAATTCGGGTAGAAATTGATCGGATATTTCGGGTAGAGAAGTTTTATACCCATATAGATACCCATAGAGTTTCGGATTGGGTTCGGGTTGTTTCGGATCCAAAAAATTATTACCCGTAAAATCCGAAATTTTTTGGGTATATTATACCCGAATTCGGTAAATTTTACCTAAAATATCTAAAAATATCCGAAAATAGTCGTATCCGTAAAAATTTGTAATACAAAAATATCCAAAATATGCTAAAATAACCAAAAATACTAAAAACATCTATGTGCTTTAATGTATTATGTTTCAGGTATTCGAGTATCCGATAATACCCGAATCCAAACCGATACCCACATGTATATGAATTTAGGATCCGATAGGTAAATTGAGCATACCCAAACTCAATCAGAATTGTTTTCTTGGGTCAGTTTCAGTTCGGGTAATCGGGTCCGGTTATTATGGATGGTCAGACCTAGTTTCTATCAATACTCTGTTGCCCGAGAGATACATTGTCCTTAAAGTGAGAAGATTTGTGTGCTAAGCTTGCTCTACTTAAGCTAATCCCTACAATGATATCTGATAGCACATAACCAGATTGGCCCACTGGTTCTCTTAATAATGTTAAAACAGCCAACAATAACGTCATTGTTAGATTTTGCAACCCAATGGGCCCATCTATTAAAGTCTGTCTAAAATTGTTCTATGAACATTACTAACTTTCCTATCTCTATCTCCTCAATTATTATTTGTTTCCTATCTTTATCTCAATTAATATATGTAAGGCATGTAGGATAGAGCCATAGAATTAGGTGCGGACGTTCAGGTTTGGTTCGAGTTTTCGGGGCTACATACACCATTTTATTCGGATATTTATAATTTTTGTGTTGGGTGTGGGTCGGTTCCTACCGGATTCGGATCGGTTGGAATATATGTATGAAATTCAGTCATATTAAAAAAAAATTCGGATATCAGTCAATTCATATTGTTTTATCCGAAATATTAAAAAATCTCCAAAATAACCTAAAAATGATCCAAAGTAACTTTAAAATAACCCAAAATAACCTAAATATTATCCAAAATAGTCTAAACAAGAACAATAAGTGAAAAGTGAAAAGAATGATAAGTCTAGATTTAGTTATTCGGATTATATCGGGTACTCATTCGAGTTTTGGGTATTACACAAACCAAACCGAAATCCGAAATACAAGCATATCAAACCCGATCAGGTATTTATGCAGAACGGATCTGATCCGAAATAGATTTTTCGGGTTAGGCTTATTTTTGGTATGTTTTTTTGCACAGGCCTAAGAGAACTAGGGGTGTTTGAGAGAAATCGAAAACTTAAAGCTAAATTAGAAATAAGTAATAAAAGCTGGCATCGTTTTTGACCAGAAAAGGTGAAATCGTGGGGTTATTTTGCAAAGAAGGTTTAGCGCATTCTCCAGCTTTTGCAATTCTCTCTAACATACACAAAACTCATTTCGGATTGCGCCGTGAAAGTAAATTTGATCACGAAATCGGCTTTGGAAGATCTCTCACTCAATTTCAACATTCCCAAACCCTAAGGGAGAAGAAGCTCGATCATGAAGTTTGGTTATTCATCTGGTCAAATTCGATCTGTAAGTTCAAATTCATCATTGGGTCTTCATTTTTGTGAGTGCTGAGAAAATGAGTATAAATAAAAATTGGAACTTTATTTCTTAAAGGTTTGCTTATTGCTTGACTTTAATAATTACAGAGTATAATCATGAAGTTTGATAGGCTTGTTGTAAAATAATAGTGTTTAGGTTTATGAAATTGGCTAATTCCTTTGGGTGTTTTCTGGGACAGGTGTTTTGTTAACAAAACTGATAATAACAATGTCGAAGCCGATCCTTCTTGTGTTTCTATTAGTTATACTTATAGTAACCTCTCAGTTTGAATGGAGACAACAACCACTTGTTGACTTAGATGCAGCCACTAGCTTGTCTCAGAAACAGCAACATATTTCAGATAGGGAAGAAGCTGTTAAAGAGAAGGTACTAATTCCCAACTCTTACATGCATTTTTGTGTGTTTTTCTTTTTTAAAAGATAAAAGTTTATAGCTTTATGGAGAATAGATGAAATAGTTTTGTGATGGTGACTTTATGCTTTATGGCCTAGATGTTGTAAACATTAGAAGAACTCTGTGTGTGTAGTGGTTACCTAAGTGTTCTATATATCTGTTGCTTGTTGTCATACTTAAGATTCATTTGTTTGCATCAGCTAAAATCAGTTTTTAACCATTGGTTTGTTGTCTTAGAAAGTGTCTTTTGATTATACTATGAGATCTGTTGTTTCTAAATCGACTTTATTTTTGCATTGATTACCTTATATACATGTGAATTTTCTGCATTCTAAATGTTTTCTTCGATTGGATTTCGTGTCTTGTTCTGTTTTTCTCTGTGGTTGTGTCTGGAACTCTCCAATAAGAATTCATTAAATTTTGTTGAATTGTTTGATTGGATCTCTTAATGGGTTTACTCTAATGCATAGAAACATTTTGAGTGCCATAAGGATCTTATCGGTTATTCATTGAGCACTAGGACATGAATAACCTCATGTTTCTGCTTAAGTCTTGTCCTCAATGTATTCTCTACCAATACACTTTCCATTAGTGATCCATATTGAGGATATCTTTTACTTCTGTGGATTATGAATTGGTAGCAACGCTAGGATTAAACATTTCATTTACACTTCAATGACATTTGTAATAGCTGCAAATCCAAGAGTTTGAATGAGGTTAGGTAGAACGATTAGATAGCTCGTAGCTTTTGGGACTCAACATGTTGATTATTGATAAGAGAGAACTTCTTTGATGTTACATTTGAGTATCATATCCAATTGGATATTCACTGAGCACTAGGACATGAATAACTTCATGTTTATACTTAACTCTTGACCTCAATGTATTATTCTCTACCTATCTCTCTCTTAGTAATCTCTACACCTTCCATTACTGATCCATATTGAGGCTATCTTAATGAGTAACAAGGCTAGGATTACACGTTTCATGCAGACTTCAATGACACTTGTAAATAGCTGCAAATCCAAGAGTTTGAATGAGGTTATGTAGAACGATTAGGTAGCTTTTAGCTTTTGGGGCTCAACATGATATGAGTACTGGGCTTATGCTCTTCCTTCTTTATAATAAAGCAGTCTAGGTTTCAGAGAAGTGTTTACTTGACCATCTAACAGAAGCTGATAGTCTAAACGATCCAAAAGTTTGTACTTTTTTCGTGTTTCAGTCTCAGGCTCGGCTACTATATTATGTCTTTCTCAGGGGGAATGTCAAATCTAACTAATTCACCGTTATTTTGTTTGTGTGCAGATTATCGTATCGCAAGAGAGACATATCCAGAGGCTAAATGAGCTTGTCAGGAGTCTTCAGTTGCAGTTGCTGCAATGCAAGGGAGAAAATGAGACCCAAAATGCCACAAAAAGCTATAATCTAAACAAACAATTCATCGAGGTCGAAAGGAAACAGATCCTGGAAGGCTAAACTCCCACTGCAAAAACAATTCGAAATAACTGTATCGACACGTAAAAGTTGTGAAAGAAACATTACTCTTTAATTTTGTATTGAGGTTGTTGTATTGTATCTTCAGTTTTGTGTTTAATGATACATAAAAACCTAGAATTAAATAAAATTATGGTTAATTATTGATATATGAGACTATGAAAGGCGAGCAAATTTTTATGTCTAGTTAAAATTCGGGCGTATAGAGTTAGCTTCAGGGCACAAGAGGAAGGAGACTTGCGAGTTATCCTCAATTAATTTAAACGAAAAATAAATATACACACTATTAAAAATGTAGCTATTTATCCATATTGATTGACGATATTCAACCAAAGAAAAAGACTCAAAATGTTCTGAAAAATGCTGGATGCTATTTTTTGTTGGTGTTTGGGCAAATTTTAACAGGTTTGGTTGAGACATTTCTATGGACTAAGAGAAACAAATATATATATATATATATATATATATATTTATACTCCTTTCGTTTCAAAAAAATATAAGATGTTTTAAGGTTTTATCTTATTTCAAAATATAAGAACATGTTCTTATCTTTTATGTAACTATTAACTTTATTGAATCTTATGTGATTAATAGTATTTTACAGTTTTTTTTCTTCATAATTAGCTCAATTGTTTTTATTTTGTACATTAAATAATATTATTTTAAAGTAAAATCAACTTCTTTATCTACGCGATTTTAGATAAAACATCTTATATTTTAAAACGGATGGAGTATTTTTTATTAATGAACAATCTTTTAACAGAATCACTTTGAATTACAACTGATCGAATATTCTTAATGAATTTTCGAGTGTCAGTAATTAGATTTTTGCTCTCTAAGGAGATGCAGCTGCGAGGAATCGTCTCTTATAGGTTCTCTCGATTGCTATCTCTTTGAAGTGGCAAGAATGTGTTTTCTAGAGTGTTTTGCTCTAACATTTTATGTCTGTTTTTAGGGTATTCTCTTTTTTCAAGGTCTTCTCAAACCAAATTTTCTTAGGATTAAGAGTGACGTATCCGGAGAATCTCTAAAGAGAAAATTGATAGTAATAACTAGTTTCAATAGATGGGGTCTCTTCAAATTCTCTACTCTCCTAGCGGTTTGAGTGGTTCAATGATACTTAAACCGGACAATAAATTTATTTTATCTAACAAGCTAACAATTTGCTCCTAGATAGATAAATTATTTTAAGATAACTAGATAGTAATCCGTGCTATGCACTGCGGGAAAATGCTGCTTCATACTTCGTTATTTTATATAATCATAGATTATTATACATGTTTTAAATTATATTTATTTTATGTTTTTAATATCTTACTCCCTCTGTCTCAAATAGATTGATTTTCTAGGTTTTTTTTCTTATTTCTAAAAGATTGATTTTCTAGATTTTTAAATACATTGTTAGTAATTAATGTTAATAAATTGTAAACTTTCAAAAGTATTAAATGAAAATGTTTAAATTGTTGAATTCTTATTGGTTTATAAATATTGAAAAGTGGTTAAAGTAGAAAGAGAATGTATTTATTACTCAGTATTGATTATTTCTTAATATGTGTGAACTACTCATAAAATCAATCTTTCTGATACAGAGGGAGTATTTATCTTGTTTATTATTATATATGGTTTGTGTTGTTAATTAAAATTACTAATATATATATATATATAATATGTATAATATGATTTATTATTATAAATATAACTATGATATTGTATTTTGCATTAACAGTAATAGGAGATAAATTATAAAATTTTAAAACTTATACAAATTGATTGTCATTTTCCAAAGACGGTCCTTGACTTTTATTGATTGTAATTGTAAATACAACTGACAACTGTCTTCTCCTCATCTTGAAATACAATTTTTCAGATCACTATACGTCTTGTTTTTGGTTTTTCTTAAAAAAATATTCTCAGCCCCATAAAATTTACCAAAACCCACACCTGCGTGGGAAATTTTTTTATTACTTTTTTCTTATATTAAACATGTTATTACTTTTTTTTTATCATTAAACATGTTATTAAAGATTATAATAACCTATATATAATATATAATATATGATATATGGTACTTAATACTAATGTATAACAATATTATTATGGATTGAATTAATTTAATTTGGGATTAAGTGTATATAAAAATAAATTTATATTTAAATCATAGTATGTATCACAATTTTATGTAGTTGATGTGTGTAATATATAAATGTGACATTTCGGTAGTAATTTCATGTATATAATTTTTTTATTCTTATATTTTTTTCATCATTTTTAAGATGAAAATATAACTTTATAGTAAATTAGGTGAATGTGATATCAAATTGGGAGTTTTTTTAAAAAAACATTATTTAAAACAAAACTATAAATATAAACATAAATTATTGGTAATGAATTATAAAAATTTTAATTTGTATATAAGTATATTTAATTAAATTTTATATAGAATTAATCACTCATTTCTTGTATTTAAAAAATTATATTTGATTTTACTATGTTTATAATTTAACCATACAAATTACAAATATAATGAACATGTTTTATAATTTTACTTGCATATCACTGTTTTTAATCTAAAACTTTAATGTGAGAATTTTGTTTTGCATATTTAATAAATATTATAATCATTTATTAAAATTAATGTATAGAATATACAAATGGTAATATGTGATATATGGTATTTTCCAATTTGATGAACAAAATAAATTAAGTGGGATCCACATGTTTTTTTTCAACAATCAAATGGAATTGGAAGATATAACTAAATTATTCTTAGAACAGATTAACATTTGTTAGAAAAATAATTATTTTATCATGGCAATTATTGTAATATATCACATATGACTATATGACTGTTAGTTAAACTTCTTTCAACATTACTTAAATAATAGTATAGAAATAAAGTCAATCTAAAATTCAAACAATTCCACCAAAATTTAAATGGGCAGCCAACAATTTCTGACTCCTCTGGGCTCTGGATATATATAGATTGTTTTGGTAATTAGATGTAGTTAATTTTGGTCAACTTGTATAGTTAAATGTCTGTTTTTCTCTCTCTTTTTTTTTTTTTTGTGTACTCATTTTTAAAAGGTGGTTTTAACAGGCATACATAGTAACTGGAGAAAGACAATAAATCCTACAAATATGGAACTCCATTTTGACTCCTTAATTAGTACCAATCAGCCGATTTTTTTACCAATTACGCCAAAGACGTGATCCTATTTTTTAACCTCCTAAGAGCATAGTCTGAGTCACAATAAGCGTCAAGTCGAAGATCGTTGCTACTTGTTAACATTATGCCTTGGCCCGGACATCCTTTAATATATCTGACAATGTGGATCGCCGCATCCCAATGAGCTTGACGCGGCTCATGCATGACTTGAGAGAGGATATGGATGGCATAAATCAGCTCTGGCCGTGTGTTTGCCAGATATACAAGGCGTCCGACGAGTCGACGAAACTGTGCCGGATCTGAATACAAAGGGCCATCATCCGATAACAATTGATGATTTTGTTATATGGGTGTTAGAACAGGTTGACTATCAAGCATCCCCGCTTCCTCAATGATGTCTAGGGCGTACTTCCTTTGTGTGAGGAAGAAACCTTCTTCTACACGCGCGACTTCGATCCCAAGGAAGTACTTGACTTTCCCTAGATCTTTCATGTGAAAACATTCAC
>VBRH01002473.1:2603-13347 GCA_014578085.1 Cardamine resedifolia
ATCCATTTGCCTCGTTAAAAACCTGACCAACAAAACCCATTGGGACAAAAATTGGTGAAGGGAAAAAGAGCACAAATGGAGCACATACCCATTTAGTGATTTCTTTGGGCCTCTTGAATTTGCTTGGTGATAGTGAAAATAGCAAATTCTTTGTTTCCTTGAAGAACCGGCAAGAAAGGTGTTGTATGACTGTCGTTTAGTTCTTGCACGTCTTCTTGCAATCCCTTAATGATGAGGCTGTTCATGGACTTGATAAACTGCTCTCTCGCACGCCTTGTTCCGGATCTTGTTCTTGGTTCTTATTCCATGGTTGCTATGTGTACAGCTTCTTCCTTAGATCCAACTGAGCTTGTATCGATGTCCTCATTAAGTGGATACATCTTTACTTTAGTTGGTGCAGTGGTATCATGGAAATCTTCCAAACAAACTCTGTTGGCTAGATCAACCATGGATTCGTAGTTCATAGCTCTAGACAAAGCCGTAGAAGAAGCAGAATGGCTTCGAAACTTCTTGGAAGATATTTCAATGTGGGAGAAGCCAGTCCCGACACTACGTGTACACTGTGATAGTCAATCAGCTATAATCCGGGCATTGAGTAATCTCTATAATGATAAATCTCGTCATATTAGAAGACGACGTATAACTATTAGACATTTGATCTCAAGCAGTGTAATAAATATCGATTACATCAAATCAGCAGACAACCTAGTTGATCCGTTCACTAAAGGTTTGGCTTGTGATCAAGTTCTGAAATCATCAAAGGGAATGAGTTTATTTCCTATAACCAAAGAGGATGCTTGATGGAAACCCCACCAACGTGGCTAGAGATCCCAAGATGTAGGTTCAAAGGGAAAACTAAATCAAGCAATATCTAATACAATCGCTAATAGACTATACGTCACTACTCAGTTCCCAAGATGATAAACGGTGCTTGTATATAAACAAGGATACATGCTATATTTAAATGATTCGAGTCCATAGCTTTGAAATATTCGTGGAGTATTACATGATACTTCTTAAAACAAAGACTTGTGGTGATCACCTAATGAGTTTGAAATGAGACCGTTTCTAGGAAAATGAAGTTCATGCTATATTCTCTAAAGTTCACTCATGAATAACGAGGAAAGTTCAAGGCCAAAATGAACACAATAGAGAACAAATTTCTACGAGAAAATAAGCTGGTTATAACTATTTTCTCGGTTTACATAAAAATCTAGATGGTTCAAGACATCATGTTCACCTCATGGCCGAGTAAACCAACGGATATTAACAATGAGTGGTTCAAGGCTGAAATATGTCACTATCTCATACACAATAAATTTTTGTTTATACTCTCGAAAGTCTTTCTGTAGAGTCTATCGAGTCTGACGAGTCTGTGAAGTCTGTCCAGTCTTCATATGTTTAGAGTAATTTCTATTCATGTGGAGGATTGTTGGAACCCTTTTTTAGACAAATCAAACTAACCAATTTTTCGGTAACTTTTCCGATGACATCTGGTTGCATAATTGAACAAAAAATGGATGAGTTGGATTCCCTGCAATAAACACTATAACTTAGTGTATTCATTTTTCAAAATTTAGGTTAATTTGGATAAGAAATGAATGACCAATGTGGGTAGCTTAGAAAGCTATTAATGTCAAAATTGCATTTTGTCCCACATTGGAACTTGAGAAATATTTCTTCATAAGGATGTTATGCAAAACTATGTAGACATAAGGATGTTAAGCAAAACCACAGACACGCGCGCGCCTCGTGCTGTGCCGAGCCGAGCCAAGCTGGGCCGGACTCGGGCTTGGGTCTTGGGTCTTTGGTTTTGGTGAATCTGGGCCTTTGGCCTACTTCAAAGATGTTCTATTTGGGCCAACTTTTGGTTCAGCTTTGTCAACACTTTAGTCAAACTTTTCCTGAGATATTTTATATATAAAAATAGAAATGAATTTAATTTGAATTTAAATCAGGTCATTAACTTGTCCGAGCTTTCCGCCCCGCAAGTCAATGCAGATCTCCGTGAATCTTGCCCCCGGAAGTTAATGCATATCACCGCGAATCTCGCCCCGGGAGTTATTGCAGATCAAGCAAAACCGCTCCTCCTCTTCCTATAAATACTAGCTTCTCATTTCTTCATTCGGAATCGATTTCTTCGCAGAAAAATTTCTGGTTTTTAGCGTCCTACAGACCAAGCTCTGGATTTTTAAAATGTAAAGTTCACTCATCATGGGTCAATGGGAATTGCCATTTTGGAGGTGCATGGATAGTAAGAAATGCTACAGGTTTACCGGTCTATCATGCAAGGGATGCTTCTATACCAGTGATGAATCGAGTATCAGCTGAACTGATCTATCTTCTATAGGCAATATAAGAAAGACAACATGATTATCATATAATTATCGCAGGTACATATTGTCTAATTCATAGAATTATTAATTTATTATATTATTGTGACCATATATTTACTCTAAAATTTTAAAAATTTATTATCTTATCATATTATCAAATGTTGTTAATTTTTATACTGATCCAACTTGAGACAAGATAAATTTATTAATTTATGGTTTTAATAATTTATATATAGAGGTTTTATTGTATAGAGTAATGTTTATCATTCAAAGTTTCTGTCTCAAGAGAGGAAATACATATTTTTGAAAGATGTATGTACCAACCTACATTTTGAAACACCATGCTATATATCACACTAGAACAGTCATAGTTTGATGGTTCCACTGTTGGAGACATCATTGGTGACTGTGTTGAAGACATCATTGGTGGCTATGTTGGAGACATCACTGGAGGTTGTGACAACGATACGAATTTGATTGCATCTGGCAATGATAATAGTAAATAGTGCAATAGATAGAAGAACAAATGATTGCTTCATTTTCCTTGGTTTTACTTTTGAGTAGGTTTTTTTTTTTGGTATTACATTTTTTTTATTATGTTTTATTAGTTTTTGTGTTGGAGACATCAGTGGAGGTTGTGATGACGATACGAATTCGATTGCATCTGAAAATGATAATAGTAATAGTGCAATAGATAGAGGAACAAATGATTACTTTATTTTACTTTGTTTTACTTTTGAGTAGGTTTTTTTTTTTTTTTTNNNNTTTTTTTTTTTTGGTTTTTCGAAGTCTCTGTGATTTAAGAGTGAGAAGAATTAAATTATGGTCAGACTGTGGAGCCGTCATTGAAGCTCTATCTCGTCCAGAGAAATGGCCTCTTTTTAGATCAGTCTTAGATCAAATAATACAGAGTCTATCAGGTTTTAATAGTGTCTATTTCAAAGTATCATCACCAAAGGCTAATACTATTGCTAGAGACATCACTCGAAGTATGACAAAGGGAGGTCGTTTCAACTCCTATTTATCGATTGGTGGTCCGACATGGCTTCACAACAGGATTCATGAAGAAAGTCAATCTTAATCAATTTTCTTTACCTTAATTGAATCTGTTTGCTTGTTTCTGTTTTTTGTTGGTGTGCTCTGTTTTCCAGAGTCTGTATTTGGATCGTTTTAATGTTCCAGGAGACAAAAAAAAAACATTTCTATACATATACACAAAGTAAAACTTCTACAGAAATGTTGGGATTGTGATATTTTATTAATTTATAAAGATATTAAATTATCGATAAATTAGTATTTATTATTAAAAAAGATATCAAAATTATAATAAAAGATTTTATCGAAAAATTTAATAAACACGGGAGTTTAGACAATCTATATCACATAATAATAGGATTTTAGATACTATCAATATTCAATATCGTTTTGGGAAAAAATATATTTAGAAAGAAATAATAACAAATTGAATTCAACACTATAAAATTTGATGAAGTGTTGCAAAGTTGAAATTTTTAAATGAGTTAATTTCTCTAAATGCATTCATCAATTAAAATATTGATTAGTGATCTCAATAATTATAAATAACAGATATTAATCTTAGTGTATCCTAATGAAAATAATATATGTTCAGAAATCAAAATAAATTATGATTATTATTTATAAGTTAGATTATAAATTTAAAACTATTGTATAGTTTATTTAAAACCGATAGTACTTGTAAAATAATTATATAGCTATTAAAATTTACTTACAACTTTTGTGCACTTCGAGAATAAGTGATACAAATAAGAAATATTAGAGTTTAAAAAAAAAATTCAAATAGCTATATAATTATTTTCTTAACTTTTCAAACAATAAGAGATCCAAATAAGAAATATTAGATAAAAATGTAAGAAATTCCAATATACGAAAGAGAACATGATTATCATATAATTATCGTAGGTACATATTTTCTAATTCATAGAATTATTCATTTATGTTACTATTGTGACAATATATTTACTTTAATTTTTAAAAAAATTATTATCTTATTATATTATCAAATTTGTTAATTTTTATACTGATCCAACTCGAGACAAAATAAATTTATTAATTTATGGTTTTAATAATTTATTTATAGAGGTTTTATTGTATAGAGTAATGTTTAGCATTCAAAGTTTCTGTCTCAAGAGAGGAAATAAGTATTTTTGAAAGATGTATGTACCAACCTACATTTTGTTAAAAAAAATATCTATCCGTATTTTAATTTGGATTAAAATATAAAATAAAATATCTTTTACATATTGTTTTCTGTTTGGGTTGATATTTTTTATTCTTGATTTGATTATGTTAAAATCAATCAACAATGATTCAAATATATGAATAAAGATTTATGGTTATGATTAATAATAGCTAACAATAATATTTCAGAAAATAATGAAAAAATAGTTGATAAATCTTCAACAAGTTTATTTTTATATCGAAAATGCTGAAATTTGCTGAATACTAGATATTTAAGTGTTATGACAATCGATTGGTAACATGACTTTCACTATAAGAACTTTTGGTACTGTAAAGACTTTTGCTGTAATAATTTTTGCTGCCGTAAAGACTTTCAAACTATGAGCTTTCACTTAAAGTTTGAAGTTAATTGGTAAATACCATGACGGTAGAAATTATAACTTAAATTAACATATCTTATATTAAATTTAAATTCGGAAATGACTAAAAATGAAATTCAAAAAACTACCATATTATTTGTTATATTCTAATTTAATTATTGATTAATAAAACTTAAATAATGCGATAATTTGTTCTATAAATTTTTTAATTAATTAGATTATTGAATTAAGCATTACTAGAATAGGTAAAAGACTAAAATAATAGTTGTTGGAAAATTCGAAACAATACGGAATATAAAAGTGGGATAACTAATAAATAAAAGGTATTATTATTCTTAAATATATTATTGTATTATAAAATAAAATTTTATCACCTAAAAATCTGAAGGATTTTATCAATTAAGTTTTTTGAAAAAGATATTGTACTAATTCCAAGCATATATATATATATATATCATAACAATATATGTTTTAGTTTTGTAAACATAATTATAAAAAATGTATGTACATAAAGTTAACTCTGTACATTTTCCTAAAGCTTTTGCTAAAAATATATATTATTTTATATTTCTATTAATTTTTTTATATAAAAATAAGGAAAGCCAATAGTGAACAATGAGAACAAAAAAAATATAAAAGTGGTTGTTAAGAAAAAACAAATCCATGATTACGTGGCTTTTAAAACAAAGAAATAATAAAAATAGTATTACAAAAGAATATACTCTAAGCAATTTTAATTATTATATTATTTTGAAGATTTTATTTAAAAGTTTCGTAATTGGAACCAGTTGATTGATTATTTCCAAGATTTAGTTTAATTATTTTGATTATTTCAAGATTTTTAGTATTCTATTTATCCAATTTAACTAATCACCTAGATTTTATATTGATTATGTTAATTTTTATTTTTATTAACAAATTTTTGAATTTTTTGCAATAGGGAAAAATATATTTTAAACAAAAAAATCAATTGAACAAAAAAAAGCCCTACATCCATCGTAAACTCCTACTATTGTGTGACTTTTATAAAATTAAAAGTGTTCGTTCAAAAAAATAAAATATATTATGAGTTTAAAAAAGGGAAAAAAAAAGTAGACAGTTAAAGTTGTAGAAAAAAATTAGGAACTAAAAGTCAGAGTAATTGTAAATGGTTACTCTTCGTTTAATGAAAAGAGACCAGATAAATTGACCCAAAGTAAACGACACTGATAATATGAATAAAAACATTATTCATTGCTCTTTGAATTCATAACCATCCCAAATTATTTGTCAACAATCCATAACAATAATTGAAAAAGAAAAATTAATCCAATTTATTTTAAAAAAAAAAAAAAACTACGCTAAGATGTAACCAAAAGAAGAAACTATCATAACTGCTACAAACAGTTTGGATAATGATAAATTCTCAGTACTAGATATTGATGGCGATGGAGAAGTAGCCGCGGGTGATGGAGCAGTCATTTTGGGTGATGAAACTGTCTTTGTAGATGATGACACTGGCATTGTTGGTGATGAAGCGGCCACCGCCGGTGGTGAGTAAGTAAACGTCGGTGGTGAAGGAGTAACGACCGGAGGTGAAGGAGTAACAACCGGAGTTGAAGGAGTAACGACCGGAGGTGAAGGAGTAACAGCCGGAGTTGAAGGAGTAACGACCGGAGTTGAAGGAGTTGGTAATGAAGGAGTTATGGCTGGAGATTTTGCGGGAGATGGTGAAATCATAGGTGGTTCTACTGGTGGAGAAACTGCATAGACACCATTAATTAGAATTTAATTAACACAAATGGATTGATGCAATTAGCAAACATTTGTTGATTACTTGAATCTTATAACCATAAATTTGAAGATTTCAAAATTGATTCTACCTACATTATATGCAATAAAATTAATTCGTTAGAGTTACTAAATCCATCTTAAAATTTTACGCCATGATTTTTTCGAAATGAATTTGCTAAAAACTCCTTGCTAGTCAAAAAGTATTATTTCTTATGCTAATTTCGCTCGATCATATGTCAACCTTTTAAAAAGCATTAACAATATACAAAAATAAAATAAATTAAAAAATCCTGTCACTATATCTAAAGATTTTTGTGTGTTAATTGGATCATCGTTTTAGACATTAATTAGACCCAAAAAAAAAATAGATTTACTTCTTTTTCAGTTTTGAAACAGAAAATGTATATCAGAAGTTTTTGAAACGTGATCGTTTATATTTAGAGGATAAAAACTTACTTGGTGTTACTGCAGCCGGAATAGTTACATCTACAGTAAAGTAGACAATTTTGAATTAATATTCCAAATCATTTACGTTAGTGTAAAAAAAAAACCTAAGAAGTAATAATATAAAATAAAGAGAAAATATACCACAATGAGGATCAATAGGAACGTTGCAAGTTTTAGGTATGTGAAGAGCCTTTTTATCATCTAGCACGAATCCCATTTCACGACTACTCTCCAGCCCAGAGCAGAGACACTGAGGATTAAACTCAAGAACAGATTTGACTCCAACACAACACGTTTTGGTCGGAGCAGGATCCGTTGATCCTATGGTCAAGAAGGAGAGACAATCAACCATGCTATATATCACACTAGAACAGTCAGAGTTTGATGGTTCCGATGTTGGAGACATCACCGGTGACTGTATTGGAGACATCATTGGTGGTTGTGTTGGAGACATCACTGGAGGTTGTGACACCGATACGAATTCGATTGCATCTGACAATGATAATAGTAATAGTGCAATAGATAGAAGAACAAATGATTGCTTCATTTTCCTTGGTTTTAATTTTGAGAAGGTTTTATTTTGTTTTTGTATTACGTTTTTTCTAAAGGCTTAAAACCTAGAAGAGGGTTGTTTATATAGAAAGAGTGACGTATGTCAAGATCGACTATAAATCAGATTTTTTTTTTTTTACAAATTTTGAAATTTTGAAAATAAAAGATTTGATACTGATTTTCTTTGATATCCCCATTTTTTATTTTGTTATATTTTATTTTAAGAGTTTAAAATTGTCGTTAGAAAAAATCGCTGGTTGTTTAATTCTAAATTTTAAATTAATTTTAAACATTAAAATAACAGATTGAGAACAAGAATAATTTGAAAATGATCTTCTAGAGATCTTCAGTGCTTTTACCGTGTGGTAAAAATCTCATTTTTCTCGACTCTTCTTAATTAAGAATTCTTCATTTTCCTTAACTTCTCTAATTAATTATTCAAAGTAATAAACTTTTGTGCTTTGAAAGACACGAATTATTGATACTGAATGGTAAACAAGTTTGTTATGGTTGTCTAATATTGAAGATTTTGAGAATTAACTTCTTCATGTTTTGTTTATGCTTGTAGGTCAATGGTACCATTCAATAATGATTATTAAAATTCCTTTGGAATAGCAAATGATGAATCTTAGTTATCTGATTCTGATTTTGATGATGATTTTGAAACCGTAAATATTTATGTTCTAGTAGTTTTGTGAGTCTAATTATGTGGTAGAAAATTAATAGCCTCAAGTTGTCTTATATATGTGACATATTAAGACAAAGTCTGACTGATAGATCAGCTCAAGAAGCAAGAAATGGCAAAGATATTCAAAAGGATTCAGTGGCAAATAGTATAAGTACACTAGAGACGAGTTTCGTGAGGCTAGGTTGAAACAATATGAGAACCTTTTAATATTATCACAATATGAAACAATGTGAGAACTAGTACAATATGAGATAATCACTTTTTAAAATGGTATAAAACAAAACAAAACAAAATAAAGTATGATTGCTTTTTTTTTTAATATCTTAACCCCTCGATCTCTGGAAAGACTCAATAAGGTTAGTTTAGCCTTCATAACTGATTGTACTTCATCATTAAAGAATATATACATGAAGTTATTTTTGTGTGAAATAAACTTTTACGACTTCCTTTTCATTTCAATAAAAGGCTTGTCACATCCACTATTATGCATTTTAAGGTAGAGCTTTTGTATATGATGATTTATTACCAACATTTTGTTGTACATATATGTAACAGACGAATCTTTCCTCAAAATTAAGAGCTCCATATACAGATAGTTTACACCATTATTGGAATTAAATCAACCTTATGTTCAATATTTGGTTTAGTTGGTAACCTTTTCATTCCAATTTAATAGAAGGCCTTTATCAATATATATATATTAGGCCTGTCTCATTAATTGTTTGGGCCCTATAACAACTTTTTTTTGGTATGTAATGGTTTTAGTTTCTAACTCGAGTCCTTATGCAATTCTGGTGAGGAATCACGTCCCAATTTCGCCACAGAGAAGTTATGGTATAGTTGATCTTGTTCTAGACTCGACAAACGAGCAATCTTCGAACAAGAGCGGTGAAATGGATTGATAGACACCACAAAGAGTCGCATAACACTCCTTGATAAGCCTTAAGAGATTGGTTTCGACAAACGAAAAAATCAATGATCTATGCTTAAAAAGTTTGAGAATAAAAAGATAGATAAGAGAAATAGATCAGAATACATGAAGATATAAAGAGAAGGAAGAAGAAGAAGAGGGGAAGTGGAGATATGTGTGTTTACGAAACATGCCTCGGTAAACAACACAATTAAACAAGCAAAGACTAAGTTTAAAAATTCAAAAAATAAGATAGAGGAGTAAGGAGCATATGATGATATTGGGCCTTGATGGATCGTACTAAGTGATGGCAAAGACAAGCATATGAGCCACAAGCCTTGTTAAAAACCTCACTCAGAAAACCACATGGGACAAAACCGAGATAAGGGAAAAAAGTGCGAGTTGATCATATGGCCAAGCACTAGCCTTCTCGAACGAGTATCATGACCAAGGTAGCCTTGACACAACTCCTAATGCTCTAGTGATACTCTTGAATCTTCACTTGATGGAGTGAGACTCTAAAACCTTGATAAAACCTCTTGGTAAACAAACAAATTCTTGACCCGAGAGGAACCTCCATTGCTTCTTTGGCTCCAGGCTCAATTTATTCTTCATTAATATCACCAAATCTATGTTCTAGGTTCTAGTGTTACCTAGAACCTCTCCCATGTTGATCCGGAAACAAGTCTTGGACCCAAAAGGGGTTGTCCATGCTCCATTAGCTCTATGTCCATCCATAGCTTCATGTTTCTTCAATGCTTCATGCTCCAAGTCCTTAGAGCTATCTAGATTCACATCATCCTCCCCCAGTTGAAAGGGATTTGTCCTCAAATCTGTTTGACATGCTACCAACAACACTAAGTTAGAACCATCAAAGAGTAAAATTGTAGAAATCTTACCTCGAATATCAAGTTGATGGTTGATGTTGTCATGACACTTTGAGAGAGATTCATGATGTAATGGTTTTTGCTTGGGGTAAAAGGTTTATTTTAAACGCAAATAAACACACAGTAGTAGTGAAGATTCGATCCAGAGGACCAACAATACGCTCTAATTCTGTAAGACATAATATTAGCTAAGCGATTCAAAGAATTGTGGTTTCGTAAACAACATGCAAATTAAATAAAAACAGTTTAAAAACAATAAGATAAAAATGCTAGGTCAAGGGCAATTTCGCGGGGATCAAATCATCTAGAACCGAACAATTATTCAGGAAACAATTTAGTACCAATCTAGAACTCAAACATAAAAATAAGACTGACCCACTATCGTGGCGTCAACAACTTATCTAGCAACCTAGCATCCTAAACTGTCGTTTGAACTTAAAATCGCAGACAAGCATTAACGGACTGGTTCGATATGTTCATGATTTGCCTTAGCATCAACTGTCGCTGGCTAAGGACAAATCGCCCACCTATGTTTGCTCTAGCAACCTATT
>VBRH01002474.1:0-10680 GCA_014578085.1 Cardamine resedifolia
GAAACAGGGGTTCGAAATCTTCTCTAAATGAAGAACAAAGTAAGATCAGCCCCAAACCTTCTCAACGTAAAACTCAGAACAACCTCCTCAAATAAAACCTTAAAAACCCTATTTATAATGCCATACACGATCTGGGACTTCTGGTAAATATCAGAGAGACTTCTGCCACTTTGCAATTCTTCAAAACTTGTTTTCTTCGTGTGTGATGGTCGGTGTCGATCGACATGAACAGCTGTGTCGATCGACACAGAGGCTCACGACAAACTTCCCAATTGTGGTTTCCCGTGTCGATCGACATAAGATACTGTGTCGATCGACATACACGGTCATGGGCGCCAACTTCATCCTTTCCGCTACAAAAGCTTCAGAAATGCTCCAGATAGTTCAAAAGATCCCGTACGTGTGTAAACCTATAAAAGACTCTAAAAAGACTCGAAAGACATATAAAAGACTCAAATGCATACTTATATCATGGCTTAAAACCGGTAAAAACCATGATATATCAATTACCTCGGTAATAAGTCATTTAAATCTCTTACCCTTGATCCTATCTTCTAGAAGAAGCACCCACTTAATTTAAATAAGTGCATGTAACATTTTCCTTATTTTCCTCCTTAAATTCTGAAAGTTGTATTTGCTTTGTGCCAAGCGGCTCCTCCTTTTGTAGGTTGCTAGGTTACACCTTGTATCCTCATTCTTGCCTATTTAAAGGCCTCCCTTGCAGCTGAAATGAATTAGACGTTTTGTATAAAGGAAAATCCTCTTAAAACTTCTCATTTTGGTTTTCTCTATGGAGCCGGGCTCTAGAGTTTCCGTTCTTTCATCTTGTTCTTGAGCCGGGCTCGAACAAGGAACTTCGACATCTCTTGATCTCCTCCATAGATCTTGAGAGAAGCCATTTTGTTCTATTACATTTGTTTCTTTGGTCGGAATCTTCGTTTCTCTTCGAAGTATTCCTTCCGCCATTTCGTTCTTCGCATCAAGGAAGATCCGATTGATTCAAAATCTCGGTTCTTCCTCACCAATCTCAGATTTGGCCTTCCTCACCATATGGGGTCATATCATTCTTGACGTGTATCTTAACCAAGGTGGCCTTGACACAACTCTTAATGCTCAAGTGATTCCCTTGAGTCTTCACTTGATGTAGTGAGACCCTAAAATATTGATGAAACTTCATGTCCCGGAAACAAATCCTTGATCAGAGAGAAACCTCCATTGCTTCCTTAGCTCCAAGCTTGTTCTCTTCTTTGTTGATATCGCCAACTCTATGTTCTAGGTCCTTAGTGTCACCTAGAATCTCTTCCATGTTGATTTGGAAACATGTATTGCACCCAAAAGGGGTTTTCTATGCTCCATTAGCTCTATGTTCCTCCATAGCTTCATGTTTCTTCAGTGTCTCATGTTCCAAATCCTTGAAGCTTTCCAGAATCGTATCATCACCAAAGACCAGCCTATGCATCATCTTCTAGGCGTCCTTATCACCCACCAAGGCGCCCCTATGAAGACTTGTTTGCTCACACACTCTTAGAGCCAACCACTCGGCATTCTTATACACGATTGATCAAGACTTTGATCACGATGAGATGATTGGACTCTATACAATGAAGGTTGTTCATTTGGAGCTTATAAGACACCTAAGGCACAAAATTCTCACTTGGAGAATGAGCTTGAGAAAAACTTGCAGCAGCTCATTGATGCACAAGAAAAGGACAAGAAGTTCTTAATATGCTTGATATGATTGAGATAAAAATCAATGCTAAGGATAGAATAGAAGGCGCATCAACTCAATCTCGACCGGGAAAACTAATCCAACATCACAAATAAAAGATCATTAACTTGGGTTACTCATTGGATGCTACAGAAACTCGTTTTGAATGGGAGATTGAAGTTATACAAAAAGATTTTGCTGAACCATCAAGGTACTCAGAATGGCAAGGTGATCAGGCTTTTCAAGCCTATCATGAAGAAGAAGTCATTGAGAATCAACTTCAAGGAGTTGAAAATTGATTTGAAGAAGAAGATTTTCCTGAAACTATTTGCTCTCTTGAAGAAAATTGTAATACCTGGTTCTTAACACATGCCTGGTCAACGTGTTAATTTTCCGGTCCAGCCAAAACTTCCTTTAATTTCAAATTCGCCAACTAGAATTAAATAAACTTCTTTCTTAGCTGACCTGCAATAGAAGAGGGGGTGAGTAACAGGGGAGGTACTCATCGCGGTAATGCTAGGGGAAACACGCAAGTCAAACCCATCTTAACACCACAAACATGAGAGTCTAAACCTAAAACATATAGCAAACACGACACCTAAAGAATCCAAAAAAATAAAACAATGTTCCTATGAAAATTAAGTGATCGCCCACCCTCCGAAGAGGCTTATTCCCAATCACACCGCCTAGTGGACACTTTATCGATCTTAGGGCTACAGCTTGGCAGATCGACCTACCGTTTGTACCCTCCGCATACATGACTATGGGTTATACCCCAGTCCACTTGACTGTGTATCCCGCTCAAGTATACACATACTATATATATCATAACACTACACATCAACATGCAAATCAATCAATTTGTGAAATCATCTAAATCACCTACGTCCGGTTTAACATGAAAGACACAAACTCGATCAAAGAGATAATATACGTTCTGGTACTAAACTATCAATGGAAGGGTTAAGGCAAGTAAGAAATTACGTGGTTAGCCCTCACCTAAGCCACTAGATGACGGAGACAAAATCACCTACGTCCGGTTTAACATGAAAGACACAAACTCGATCAAAGAGATAATATACGTTCTGGTACTAAACTATCAATGGAAGGGTTAAGGCAAGTAAGAAATTACGTTGTTAGCTCTCACCTTAGCCACTAGATGACGAAGACAACTCATCCTTTCTTCTTCGGGAAGCTTTCCTTTTCGGAAACTTTTTCTTTTGAGGAAGCTTTTCTTTTCGGAACATTTTTTCAGGAAACTTTTCTTTTCGTCACCTCCCTTTTCTGCACTTTCCTTTGATGGAATTTTCTAAAATAGAAACTTTCCCATATTAGAAAATGCTCTTAAAGTTGGATGACGGCGGGATACAATCTTCAAAAATCCACTTCAGTAGAATGTCCATAACTTTCATACCATAGCCCCGAATTAGGATCCACTTGCGGCTATGGCTAGCTATTAATGACGTGTATCCCTCCCTTAATTTAAAGATGAATAGAACTCCATTTAATTCTCCGTTTCTCTTTTCTCCTAGTATTGGTCGGATCTGCCTTTCACTTCTTCTTCTTTTTCTTCCTTCGCTCTTTTCTTTGGATATCTCTCTCACTCCCTGAGGATGCAAGAAAATAAAGAAATAAAACCCTATTATTTCTTTATATATATGTCTTCTCATCAATATATGCAATTGGGCTTAGTGGGCTTTTAATAATTTTTAACACCAAAATCCAAATTTACGGGTTCAGAGTGTTATAATTCTCCCCCACTTAATTGAAATTTGTCCTCAAATTTTTGGCTCATGCCTCCTTTTTTGAAGATTAAATCATGTCACGCGTCCAGTCTCCTTCGTCCTTCCAAAAATATCTTAATGTCATCACAACTCTTGTCCTGAGAGTGTCGACGACATCCTAAGTGAACTACTCGTTCTTTCATCGGGTTAGTAATCGACTTGCTGAATTTTAATTCTTTTTGTGATTTCTCCCCCACTTATGATAAAACAACCCTCTAAATTATAAATAAACAACTCTCTTAATGCATTTTGAATCTTTAATTTTCCTCAAATAATCAACTCCTTGGGTCTCGCTATACAAAACCATTGCCATATTTGTGGATCTTGGTTTCCATTTCTGATGCGACCCTGAGGGAGGATCACAACCCAAAATCGTCACCAAGATGTTAAGACAAGGATAGTTTGGTTCTAGACCCGATTAACGAGCACCTAGAGGTTTGAATGGATTTAATGTCGCCACAAGAGGATGTGGAAAGTCCACTTGATGAAACCAAGAGCTTCGGATTCGAATCACACGAAAACGAGAGGCAATGATCTATAATTTTGAAAGAGATTTTTAATAAAAAGATAGATGAAGAATACAGCTGAGGTTCGACCAAGTTATAAAGATAAGAAGGCGAGGAGGGCAAGAAGAAGAAGAAGAGAAGGCAACGAGTGATATATCATGGTTTTTATGGGTTTTAAGCCATGATATATGTATATAATCAAGTCTTTTATGTGTCTTTATAGTTCTTTTAGAGTCTTTTACATGTTTACACATATTTGGGGATCATTTGGACATTTTGGAGCATTATGAAGCTTTGAGAAGTTGAAGTTGGTGTCGTTCATGACCACTGGTGTCGATCGACACCACCCATTGGTGTCGGTCGACACGGGCGATATTAACATCACACACGCGAAATCAACAAACTTTTGAAGAATTGCAACTTTGCCCAGTAGTTTTATATTTTTACACAAGACCCTAAATCGTGTTTAGACTATATAATTTGGGTTTTTATGTTTTATTATTTTTATCTTTGGCTTTTGCAGCAAAAATCTTGGGAGATTGAGAGCTTGGGGCTGATCTTACTTTGTACTATTTTGAGTGAAGATTTTGAACCCCTATCTTTATTTTTTGTTATATTTCAATTGATATCTATTTCAATCATGTTTATTGTTTCAATTGATATGAGTGAGTAGATCTCTTGTTAGGTCCAGGGATTCTCATTAGGATTTTTAAGGAATTGTAGATTGATTGATCTGTTAGGATTCAAAGCTTGACAGTTCTTCACCTAGGTTGTTCTTAATACTAATTCTGGCTTGATCACCTAGTATTAGATCATAGTTTGTTAAATTGGCACGACAGTGTGATTTATAATCTGATTGAACCTAGGGTGAGCAAATTAGATAATTGCAGAGTAATTTGGATTAGACAATTTGTGAATAAATTGAACATGTTCTTAAAGCTTGTTTAGAACCTTAAGATTTGCAAAAGAATTTGGTTTCTTAGGTTTTAGACATAGTAGATTCTCGCAACGACAGTTGGTTAATTTTATATTAGTGATTTGAGTTCTAGAACTGGTGTTTAATTTGATCCTAACTGATTTGTTGATCTGCATTACTTGATTTCCTGAGAAATTCCCTGGACTTGACGTTTTTCCCATCTGAATACAAACCGATTTTTATAATTATTTGCACTGCTTTTATTTTAATCATCACATTACTTAGCTTAATTTGAAACCGAATAGTCTATCGTGAAATATCTGAGTCTCGGTGGATTCGACCCTAATATACTACAATTGCATTTTGTGCACTTCCGGTGTAGATGTAGGGAAGTAAACTTTGAACCTATCAAGTTCTTGGCGCGGTTGTCGGGGACTCTAGATTGTTTCCGATAGTTTTAAGTGTAGAATTTAGACTAATCTTTTATTTTTCAGTTTTACTCACATCGTTTTATCTTTGTGTCTACTGTGTTTCAGTTGTATGCTTAATCGTGTGTTACCAGGAGCAACAAGGACAAAAAGCTTTTGTTTCTTCCGAATCAGGAGCTTGCAAAGTTATAGCGAGAGATCAGAAAAGCAGAGAAGCCAGTGGAGATGGTTAATCCTGTGATTTTACATCAGGATAACGCTGGTGTTATCAGTGACCAAGAAGGTCATGTGTGCAATAACATGGGACAAAGACTTGATGAGAATGGAAACCTAATAGTTCCAGTAGCTGTCGTGGGCGCGGAGCAGGGACAAGAAGGAGCACCCGTGCGGGCGCAAGGTGCGAGAAGAAGGACATTAGGAGACTACAACAGGCCTGATAAGTTCTATGCGAACAGGTATGCGATCAGACTTCCTACCTTCTAGAGGAATGACTTCGAGCTGAAACCATCCTACTATACTTTGGTTGGTTAGCATCCTTTCCATGGATTGGTCACGAACATCCTATGGATCACATCGAGAGGTTTGAAGACTTGGTGACTTGTATGAAGAACAATGAAGTCAGCTATGACTATCTTTTCTGCAAGCTTTTCCCACATTCACTGAGTGGTGAAGCAGCTTATTGGTTGAAGCAGTTACCAACAGGATCTCTCACTAATTGGGAGGACACCAAGAGAGCATTCTTGTGAAACTTCTACGATGATGCGAGGTTAGAGGACTTGTGGAACAATATCTCTCAGTTCACGCAGAGGCTGACTGAGGCATTTAAGGATGCTTGGGTTTCGATTCAGAGCATACCAGAGAGATTGTCCTCTCCATGGGTTTTCTGAGGTTCAGTTGCTAGGCATTTTCTTCAGAGGTGTTGATTGGTGATATCAGATGGCTCTAGATGCTGCTAGCAATGGGAACTTCAACACGAGGTCCCTTGAAGAAGCTTGTGTGTTGATTGAAAACTTGGCGTCTAGCAATAACACAAAGAATGCTGACTTTGAAAGGTAAAAACAAGCTGAGAATTTTGATGGAAAGCAAATTGCTGAGCTGAAGACTAAGCTGGAATCAGTTCACAACATCCTGGTGAACAAGAAATCAATTCAGTTTGCTACAGAAGTTGAGACCTTTGAGCCAGAGGAAGAATATGAAGAGGAAGATGTTAACTACATAGGTGGGACTGGTTTTCAGGGTTAGAGATTTGGGACTCAGTAAGGCAGAGGTGGATACAATGGGAATGGTCAGAGGAGCACCTTTACAGGTAATCAAAACTCTTCTGGTTATGTCTCTAAGCCTCAGTACTAGAAACCTTTCCAGAGCAACACCAACTTTAGCAGGAACTATGGATGATCATCTTACCAGACACCTCCTGCATCAACTGAGGAAGGTAAGATGGAATCTATGCTTGAACAGATACTGGAGGGTCAACAGAGGATCACAGTTGATTTTAATGGGAAGATTGATGCTCTGTACACTGACTTGAATGGGAAGTTTGAAGCTTTGAACACTCATGTAAAGAAGTTGGATACTCAGGATGCGCAGACTGCTGGGTCTATAAAAAGGTAAGATGGAGTTCTTCCTGGAATAACATATGCTAATTCGAAGTATCAGTGCAATGCCATTACATTGAGAAGTGGTAAAGAGGTCCAACCAGTGTTGAAAAAGGGTTTAAGTGTTGATGAACTCGTGGAGTTAGAAGAAATTAAAGAAGAGATTGCAGAAGGAGTTCAAGTGTCGATCGATACACTTGAAGGGTATCGGTCGACACCACTGCAAACTACGAAGGAGGTGATGAGTTTAGGTACTGGTGTCGATCGACACTCAACTGGCATCGATCGACACACCTTTGATGTTGATTCATATGACTCTGGTATCGATCGACACGACCATCAAAATAAAGTTCTTGGAAAATCAAATAAGGACACGAGTTTTAGTGTTGGTGTCGATCGACACCCATCTGGTGTCGGTCGACACAGAGGGTCATCTGAGATGTAAAGTTCTGAGAAGCTGCCAATCTCAGAGGAACGCGTCTACAAACCAAAGGTTCCTTTCCCTAGAAATCTTAGGAAGTCTAAGCAAGAGCTGTACGAAGCAAAGTGCAAAGCTATGATGGAGAAGCTCACTATTGAGATTTCTTTGATTGATGCTATAAAAACTACTCATGTGTTAAAACGGTGTTTGAAGAAGATGCTTACGCAGGATATGTGAGAAGAGGAAGGGGTGATGATGATCTCTGAGGTTTGTAGCGCTGTCATTCAGAACAGGATACCAGAGAAGCTTAAGGATCCGGGAAGCTTTGTCTTGGGCTACTCTATCTTAAGAGACATGTTTAAGAACTCGTTGATCTAGGTTCGAGTGTGAGTCTGATTCCATACTCAGTTGCTGTGGAACTTGGAATGACCGATTTCACACATACGAGGATATCTTTGATTCTCGCTGATAGGAGTATCAGGATTCCTGAGGGTATTTTAGAAGATGTGTCAGTGCGAATTGGCGATTGCATGATCCCCATGAACTTCGTGGTTCTACGATACACTGTTGAGCCAAAAGACCCTCTTATCTTAGATAGACCTTTCTTAGCCACAACTAGTGTACTCATTGATGTGAGGAATGGCAAGATAGCTCTGAATGTGGGTGATCTGGTGATGAGTTTTGACATGTATAAGCTGATAAAGCGACCCACCATAGACGGACAGACATTCTATGTGGATACTCTTACCAATCTCGAAGAGGAGATCTTTCATAAGATGCATCCTACAGACCCTCTAGAGAGAGCTTTGATTAGTTCCACGCAAGAGATGGAGCATCTGGATGACATTACTGCTGGGTATATCAAGATGATGGATGCTAGCGAGAGCGTGATGCAGTTAGTCACCCAAGAAGGACTCGTCGGTACTTCGCAGAAAACCGCGAAAGCAAGTGACTGGAGCGAGGAAAGAGCTCCAAAAATTGAGCTTAAACAACTCCCTGCCAGGCTAAGGTATGCATTTCTTGGACCTAATTCTACTTATCCTGTTATTGTTAGTGCTTCATGATAGTATGTTTTTTTTTACGAGTTGCTATGATGCAATTAATTCTCAATATGCACTATCGATGTCATTGTAGCATAAAGAGTGTCAATCCAAATGGGTGTGATGTTATGCAATCAAGATGCAACAGAACATTCAAGTAAAGCCAATCATGATGATAATAACAAGTGACAATTCAAAAGCTAAACTTAAAATGCAATAAGAAATAGAAACTAGCAAGTAAAACAGAGCAAGAGATGAAAGCTGTGAAGAAATCAAACAAAAGAAGAATAAAGTCTTGAGGATAGGGTTATTGATCAGAGTATCTCTATAGCCTACTTAGGGTGTCTAACAAAACTCATAAAGAGATGATCCCCAGACGATAAATATCAGAGCCTAGCCAATCTACTGTCGTGACAGAGGCTATCAAGCTCAGCCACTTTCAGATCTACCTCTCGGTAGCGAAATGTGACTAAACAGGCATGAGGAATCAATCTACCTAAGCCAAGATGCAATCTAAAACGCTAATGTCTTGGGTAAGAAATGCAAATATCTGGAAATAGCTGAGTCATACATTTCATCGAACACCTTTTGGGTGCTGAAATGCCTATGCTCTAATTCCATGTGATCAAGATGAAATTAGCATGAAGAACACTAACCCAGAAGGGATCTACACATATCTAAGCTTAAACACCCTAAGAGACTACATATCTACTCAAAATCTAACCCATCCTCAAGAACCCTACTTTACTACTCAGAATTCATGCTCAAGAACACAAACCCAAAAAATAAAGTGCATAATTTTAAATATAAAGATGAAATTAGATGAGAAGTAAAAAAACTAAGTGCAGAAATCAAATATATAGAGCAAGATCTGATTTCAAAGCTTAAAGATGATCTAAGGAGAGAAAGAGAGAAAGCTAGATCTAAAAAAAAACAAAAACTAAGCTTAGGTAGTCTGATTATGTTAAAATGACATAAGGGGTATTGTAGACTTAGACGTCGATGTACAAAGAATGTCCATCTGTTGGTCTGCTGTTCGTTCAGCGAGACGGTGAGATTACTCGACGATTCGGCAGAGTCGACTGTCGTGGGATAATCAGGACAACACGGGGATTCTCCTCGTGTGATGTTCGATCAGTAAGTCTACAACAGGCAGATCGAATATGGATTATCGCACGACTAGAACACGAGTGACTGCATGGGTGATAATCGAACAGCGGAGTAGCAATGTACGTTCAACAACTAGCGATACACACTACAAGAAAACATCGTTTTAGCGACTACAATAGTAGTCGCAGATTAGTCGCTAAATTGGGATTTGCGAATAAATAGCGACTAAACCATGTAGTCACAAATCGGTTGTCGCTAAAGTGCGTAGTCGCTAAAATAGTCGCTAATTGGCGACTAATAAGCGACTAAATAACATGAATAGGTGGTCGTCGTGTGATAGTCGCACCTTAGTCGCAAAATGAAGTGACTAATTTGCGACTACTTTGGCGACTAATAAGCGACTAATAGTCGTAAGTTTTAGTGACTATTTGGCGACTATTCTTTGACTTATTTAGCGACTATTTGGTGACTACTAGAAACATCAATATACAAAACTACTGTTTAGTGACTATATTTGTTGTCAAAATTAGAAATTGGTATGTGACTAATTGGAATTATTTTTGTTTCTCAATCAAATTCGTCAATTTGAGAAATTTAAAAGAAAATTTAAATTTAAATAACATTTTATTCAAAATATTAATTAGTTTCATTCAAGATTTAGACACAAAAGCTTGAGCTTAATTTCAATATAGCTTTAGAGCTCTGTACATATGTATACTACCGAAAGAGCCAAGAGCAAAAGAGTCAAGGATGTGGAAACTATCAGCGTCATTAAAACAACAATGTGTCTCCAAGATCGAGAATCGAATAGCTCAGAAAGTTGCACAATGAGGAAAGGAATTAATGTGAGAAGCATCATCCCTGCACCTTTCTTGGTTCTTGAATCTGTTTTCACATTTGCTTCTGCACATTACAGAAACATAAATCATATATCTGCAAAAGTAGAAAACATATTCACAATCATGCAACTCACCAACAAATCTCTTCAATAGCCCTGGCCTTTGCTTCGTGGGATTCTGTAGGAGGTTTCATCAGACTGAGATCATTCAAGATTTGTTTCTAAGTTTTGGAATTTTTTGAACAAATTTGTAATCTTTACCTCTTCTTTTTGAACCAGTTGATCTGAACCAGTACCAAAAACTCCTGTAGTACCGAAAACGATACAAGCACCC
>VBRH01002477.1:0-10654 GCA_014578085.1 Cardamine resedifolia
CAAGACACACAACCATGAGACACAAAGGCAGAGAGCTTACCGTGAAGTCTCCTCCCCAACAGCCGATATCAGGTCCGTAACTCGTGATCGCCGGCTCTCCTCTACTCACTTGATCTTCATGCCAAGCACTCTCCCTCCTTAGCTCTCTCCCCCGCTCTCCCGTTCCCTCACTCCGCCATAACTCGCCTAGGTCACCTTCTCCGATAAGCTCAGAATCGAATTGAACGAGAGGAGGAACGTGGGCGTGAGGCTTTAACGGGATACTTTTAGAGTTCTCAACAAGTTTTGACAGTTACAACAAACAGTCCCTCAACTTTTCCAACTTTAGAACCTTGCCCCCAAAAGTTTTTTAAAACATCAATTAAACCCGCCAGCCATAATTTGAATTAAACAATTCCACCCCAAACTTTAATTGTCTAATTAAAGGTTCCTTGTCAGAAACTCCTTCCTTTCTTTTGAAAACCCACTTGCAGCCAACATGTTTCTTCCCTTTTGGGAGTATGGTAAGATCCCAAGTATAATTCTTACTTAGGCTTTCCGCCTCCTTTCTATTCTAGATGTAAGTTCCAACAAGCTACCTGTCCCAACACATCTCGAATAGAGGTGTGTCGCACAACAGGGAAGAAATCTCGTCATAGTCAACCCCTTTCTTCTGTGAGTACCCTTTTGCTACTAGTCTCGCCTTGAACTTCATAGGTTCTTTGTCAGAGACTCCTTACTTTCTTTTGAAGAACCACTTGCAGCCAACAGGTTTTTTCCCTTGGAGTTTGGTAAGATCCTAAGTCTGATTCTTACTTAGGCTTTTGGGAGTGTGGTAAGATCCTAAGTCTGATTTTTACATAGACTTTCCCATTCAGCCCGTGATATTCCTTATGCTTATTCTAATTTGGGCCTCAAAACAGTTATATTAGATGTTTAAGTCACTTTAAATAACAATTCATTTTTTAATCAATAAAGACGTAAAAAAATATCATAGAATTTTAATAAACTATTAAGAATCTGTTTCTAAAAAAATATGTTTAAATTTTTGAAACTTCCATTAATAATCTTATGATATGTGGAGACTTTTCTCAACGTCATGTCTATAATATGGATATATAGTTTCTACTGGAAATATTTGTTCCAAAAGAATTGCTAAATGGTTGCAAATGTATTGACAACCATATATCATATTTTTTGTCAAATATTTTAGATACAATTTTCTCACAAAATAACCATGACTCATAATCGTTGAAAGTTTCTTGAAAATTTTGCAAGAGATTTTGATTGCATATTAATAACGAAAAATTTGTAACGAAGATTTTAATCATAAATTTACAATGAATTTTTCACGAAATGGCTACATATATTCATTACTGTATTAATATCAGAAAAATTGTGGCAAAAGTTTAACAAAAACGAATGTGGAAAAAATTATGTTGCAATTTTACTATTTGCTGATAGTGGAAATTAATATGAATAAATTATTGTGCGGATAACTATATTTACCTCAATTTATATTTAGATGAACATTCGGATGAAAACAAATCACAAAAGGTATTACCATTGGAGAAACAACAAAACAATATATATATATATATATATATAACCAGAACATATCCTAAACCACTCGAAGAATGCAACATAACAAATTCTAATTAACAATAATCTAAGTTCCCCCATAGTTCAATCTTTCCCATTATCCTCACAATCAATGGCTTGAGTGCATAACTAAGTAAAAAATAGTCTTAAACAGATGCACATAGGTACAGAGTGCAGAAAAACTTACCTACTACAAGTGCCTGCTGGAGGATCTGAATAGTAAGTCGCATCGCCTTGCGATCACCTTTTATCTCTTCTTTGAAGTCTGAGACTGATGTTGCAGCTTCATTTGTGATATTACCCTTCTTCTTTTCCTTGACCACTAGTTTGTCCTTCTCAATCTGAATAGGATGTTGTGCCATCAACATCTTATACACCAGACTAGGAAACAGAAGATGGAACTTTGATTGGGGATTCAGGGCAAATTGCAAAATGTGTTAATACACCATCTTTCCAAAGTTGAATGGTATCTTCTGAGCCATCAGATAGATGAGCTTAGCTCTGGCTGTTTGAGCGTAGGCGTCATTTGAGGTTGGCAGCCAGTTACTGCAACAAATCTTATATAACATCTTGTTGTCATATGTGAAGTTTGCATACTGAATGCCCTTCCACTTCTTCACACTGCCACCTGACATGAACTCAGCTAGTTCATCCTCCAAGATACCAGCCATCTGCATTCAGTGATCACGTTCAGCAACATCCGGAAGACCAAACAGTTGGTTGATTCTAGATGGTGAAAACTCATACACCTAATCCCTAACCAGCACATCCACTGAGTTGGTGTCAACCTTGACACTTGGTAAATTAGCCCAAAACTCCCTCATAACCGGAGTCACAAACCCTTGCAGAACTTGCATAGTACAAAGCATCCCACCAGCCTCAATCAGACTTTTGATTGAATCATTTTCACTAAATACAACCTCTTGTTCCTCGATGAATTTATTTTTCTTAGAATTTCAAATCTCTTCTGAGCAGCTAGCGAATTGAATCGCTTGTTGTCGAACCCTCCAAAAGAATCCTGAGTTGCAAGATCTTCCTATTTCTTAGTCTTAGTACGCTTTACCTCATCAAGAATATATGTGCACCTCCGATGAAGGAAACTCGCGTGCCAGAGCCGTTGAGTCCATGGCCAAAGCCACTGGTCATTGTTGAGGTAAAACACGATCTTGGTTCGTCATCTGCAGCACCAGCTTAGCCACAAGCTTCAGCTCATGATCACGCGGCTGAGGAAATCAGATTGTCGAAGATTCTGATTCTACAGCTGGTAGATGTGTCTGATTCCTCAGAAATCTGCTCTGGTCAGCCATTTGCAGGGCCCAGTCGTGTCATCACGACTCCAGAAAAGGAAGATCTTCGAGCGGGTTGATTCTTCGAGCGGGTTGATTCAAAGGAGAGTTAGAGCTTAGGATTTTGTTTTAGTTGGGGACAATCCTATTGGGTATAATAGGTTGTGTAAATTCTAAAACAGTAAATCTTTTGTATAAAGGATTACGTGTGAATAAAACAAAATTAAAGCGTTGACTTGGCGTGTTCCAAGTGTATATTATTATGTTCATAAGTCTCTATATTTTAACATTTGGTATCATAGCAGATGCCTGATAAAAGATTGGTGTATCTTTCAAACATGTGATCTTGCGACAGGGTATGGAGAATTCATAACAGTATGTTGCAGTGAAAAAGCCACTGAAAATGGACGCTGAGCATTATGGGTACTAGAAGATAGAATTGGCACAACTGATACATGGGATCGACATGTTAGAGTTAGAGTTTTAGAATCTGACTATGAGTGATAGAAAGTCGATTAATGATTTTAGCAGCAAGCTGAACTTAATCCGTCAGGAAGCTGTTGTGCTGGGAAAGACTTACAAGGATAAGAAACTTATTAAGAAGTTGATCAAGAGTCTGTCGTCTAAATTCCAGTCATATAAATCTGCAATTGAGGTAGTTATGAACTTTGATGAACTGAAGTTTGATCAAGTTGTGGGAATGATGCAGGCATATGTAATGCAACTAAATAAAAAAGATCATATGACAGGAAAAGAGCTTGCTCTGGTAGCTGATGAAATTCAGGTAGATGAGATAAAAGACAAGGTGAGCTTGATGATCAAGAAGTACTTTAGGAAGCTTGAGAGAGGTCAACGCAGTGGAGGATCAACTCAGTTCAGATCCTGTGCAGAGAAGAGTAACATGAGAACAGACAAACAATGTGTTGAATGTGAAGGTACATATCACCACAAGTCTGATTATCCAACCATCAAGAGGAGAAACTCACTGAAGTGTTACGAATGTAACGAATATGGTCATACAAAGATTGATTGTCTGGGAATGAAAAGAAAGAAAGACAAGTCTTATGTGACATTGAGTGAGAGTGATTATGAAGAAGACGAACCAGAGAAAAAAAGAGATTCTCAACAACTTTGTTGCATACATCGGTATCATTGAGGAAAAAGAAGAAGTTATAGAGTCGGATAACCATGTTGAGGAGAAACAAGACATTGAATCAGAATGAGAAGAGTCTGATTTTATAGTGATCACATCACTGATAGAAGAGTTAGTTCTAAAGAAAGCAGAGAATCAACCACTTGTCATAGAGAAGAAAAGTTTACTGAGCCAAATCTATCTTCTAAAATGAGACCTTAATCTCAAAAAGGATAAGTCTATTGGTTTGGAACGACAACTTGAAGGTCTGTTGAGAAACATCAAGATGCTAAGAAATAGAATCAAAGATCTGGACAATATTCGGTCAACAGGCAGAACCAGGAATGTGAGCTAGGGACTGGGCTATCATGGAGACATGTTACTGATCAAAGCGCTGGTAAGAGATACGAGAAAGATTCACAAGCAGGGTGTGAGTCGCAACATTCTAAGAGGAATGATGAATGAGTGCTGGTACTGTGGTAAACCTGAGCACTATAAAGCTCACTGCAACAGGTATCTGACACGGATCTCTTAGATCATAAAGAAGAAGAAGCATCATAGAGATGGTAAAAGAGTGAATAAAGTTTGGGTCAAGAAGCTGAATTTTTATTGTCATGTTATTTATACAGCAGATAAACTAGAGCAAACCTCAGGAAACAAACAAGTCATTGTAAGATTGGAAGGTCAGTGGTCTGTGAAGAACTGCTACATGTAGAAGCCAAACAAGTTTTGTCTCAACACGGTGGATGAAACTGAAGCAGAACTTTGGCACAGGAAGTTAGGACACTTGAACGGTCGAACTATGATGAAACTAGCCAACCATGAAGTGGTTCGAGGATTACCAAAGCTACGACCAGATCAAAAATTTGTATGTGGACCATGCACTCACGTGAAGTAAATAGAAGTTCAACACAACATTGTTCCAGATGCGAGGTCAAAGAATGCCTTAGAATTGGTACATATGGACTTGATGGGACCAATCCAAGTGGAAAGCATAACTGGTAAGGAGTGCATCCTTGTACTAGTTTATGATTTTACTAGATACACATGGATCATGCATGCGAGAGAAATATGAAACCCTGGATAGCTTCAGAATTTTGGCACTTCAATTGTTGAATGACAAGGATTAACTAGGGAAGTTTGACTCCGATAACGATGAAGGGATGTTCCTCAGGTACTCGGGCACTAGCACTGCGTTCAAAGTATTCAATCGAAGAACTCGGATTATACATGAAACAGTAAATGTGGTCTTTGATTATACGTTATTCTACAAGCTGACAACTAAACCAATAAATAGCAATGATGATCTGGTAACTGATGCAACAAAGAAATCAGAACAAAATTCTGAGGATGCAGAGCAGGAGCAAGAGGTTACAGTTGATGTTCCGATTACTCAGGTGCATAAGAATCACTCCAAACAAGCTAGTATAAGAGAGATTCAGAGGGGCAAAGTTACTAGAGGAAAGTAGATTGACTTCAAGCAGATAGTTGTGAAGCGTCAGAATCAGGCTGATGAAGTACCTCAGGGTCAGACTGCTGAGCTAGTACGATTTACTTGCTTTGTGTCGAGTATAGAGCCAAAGAATCACAAAGAATCATTGGTTGATAAGTATTGGTTATTTGTTATGCAAGAAGAGTTGGAGCAATTTAAGCACAATAGTGTGTGGGATTTGGTGCCTAGACCACAAGATGCAACTGTGCTAGGAACAAAGAACAAGTCTGATGGAAATAGAGTGATACCAAGGAACAAGGATCGGTTTGTAGCTCAAGGGTACTCTCAAGTAGAAGAAGTCAATTTGATGAAACTTTTGCACCTGTTGCAAGACTTGAGTCCATCCGGTTTTTGTTCAGAATGGCGTGTGCATTGAATTTCAAACTACATCAGATGTATGTAAAAAGTGTGTTTCTAAATGGGAGTCTACATGAGGAAGTTTATGTAGAACAACCAAAAGCTTTTTATGGGATGAAGCAAGCTCTAAAAGCTTGGTATGAGCGACTGAATACGTTTCTGATCAATCAGGGGTATGAACGTGAAAGTGTGGATAAGACTTTGTTTGTGCTGGCAAACAACAGTGGATTGATCATTGTGCATATCTATGTAGATAATATAGTATTTGGATCCACATGTCATAAGCTTGTATATCAGTTTGTGAAGAATATGACTCAGAAGTCTGAAATGAGTATGTGTGAGAGCATCTATACCAAAAACTTGGTTACTAGGTTTGGTATGGGAACCATCAAAGAGGCTAAGACTCCAATGGAGGTGAATGAGAAACTCTCCAAGGACGAGTCTAGAGAAGATGTGGATGAAAAACTCTACAGAAGAATTATTATAAGCCTACTGTATCTAAAATCAAGTATATTAGATATATATTTGGCTGTGGAGATTTGTGCAAGATATCAGGCTAAACCAAAGATTTCACATCTTCTAGTTGTGAAGAGAATCTTTAAATATGTGAAATGAACAACCAACTTGGGTATTTACTTTACCAAGGATACGAACAAGAACTTGATGGGGTATTGTGGTGCTGACTGGGTCGGATCAATGGATGATCATAGAAGCACAAGTGGTGGATGCTTCTTCATGGAAAAAAATCTGATCTCTTGGCACAACAAGATGCAGAACATTGTGTCCTTATCCACAGCAGAGACTGAGTACATTGCACTTGGAAGTTGTTGCACACAATTGATGTGGATGAAATAGATGGTTGCTAACTATGGTATGGTTTCTGACTCTTTGTTAATTCATTGTGATAATAAGAGTGCAATTAACATAGCCAATAATCAAACTAAGCATACTGATATTCGACATCATGTTATTTGTGAATTAATTGAGGAGAAACTGATTATAGTAGACCATGTAAGCACTGATTTTTAACCGGCTGATTTATTCACCAAGCCCTTGAATTTTAATAGATTTGTTAATCTAAGAAAGGCTATTGGTGTGTGTGAGGTCTAATGTTTCTCTGTGAGTTGTGCTAGTCAAAGACAGGGACAAATGCTGGAACATGCCATAAAAACTCCTAAGAATGTATAGAGAGTCAGCAGTCTGTATTTACAAAGGTGTGTGGAAAATAGCTGCATGTTATGCCAGTATGTAGTCATGTACTTAAAATATTATCGTGAAGAAGGAGGTCAAAGAGCTGGGGAGAGGCAATCACGTGCATGCCATGCAAGGAAGTACCAAGAAACAAAAATAGTTAAGTGGTACATGTAAACTATCATCAAAGAGCATGCACAAGTATCAGTGGTTGAAAATTCAAGTGATACCGCTGATACGTTGAGTTTAACAAAAGGTTGTGTGCTAAAGAAAAAAAAGGGGAGAATGAAAAACAAAAGGAAACAAAAAAAAAACCTTAGCACACACCTAATCATGCTCTCTATAGGAAATCCCAGCTACCTGCTTCACGTTGATGATGAGCTATTTGGACTAAAGGCATAACAATGTGAAAGACTAGCCACTAAATCCAGATCTGACTCACGAATATTCAAAAGGTTATGGTAGTTTTTGGCTGAGTTTTGAACAAGTGACTGACACCCAAAGCACAGAACATACCTCAAAGGTACGTAAAAAGTTGAATTTTGGTCAAACTAGCAAGTCTGCTATATTTCTGGATCACTTAATACTTATGAATAAGTGAAATGTTGTTATATGAATCTTGCAAAAATTCTGTATGAAAAATGTGTTGTTATCAGATAGGTGATTTAAGAACAAGGCGTTGATGGCAAATATGCACTACTGAATTTGTTAAGTGTTGTCAGGGCCAAAAGAATCAAACATTGCAGGTCAAAGCCCATTTGTTTCAGGCCAAATTCACGAAACCGACTCAAGAGGGTTTATCGCGTCAAATCAGAATCAGTAAGTTGAACGGTTAGCGATAAATATCCATCTCTCAAACGCAAGCACAAAAGAAATAAAAGAATCCAGAAGATGAAGTCGATTTTCAGTGGGATCTCGCGTATGGTGATACCGAGATCTGAAACGCCGCCGTCGATTCAGTTTATAATACCGCTGACAACTCAAACAGCTGAATTTGCTAATCCCGAGGAGGTTGAAAACCCTAGCACGGCCATGATAATATTCCGCAGATTCATTACGCCAATGGTTGAGGAAACTTTGGTTCAGCTTCGAAGTAACCTTACTCTCCTATGAATCTACCCTCTCGAAGATGTCACAGTCAAGTAAAAAACCTAACTATTCCTTTGTATCTACCCACTCGAAGATAACAAAGACGAATTAGTGAACACCCACCTTCTAAGCTTACTGTATTTAATCAACTTCGAAGTTTACAATCTCTCACGCTATAGCCTAGAGTGTTAACAATTTTTTGTGGCCTCTCTAATCTATATATACTATACACCTAAACCCTACCTCGAAGGATCTAGGCGAATCTCCAAAAGAATAAACTTGCATCTCAAGTTTATCCTTTCCTTAAAAGGCTGCAGATATTTTTCATATCTTTGCAACTCATCCAATATCTTGAGCTCCAAGTAAGCCCACGCCTCCTTGATTTTTTGTCACATCATCCACTTTAACTTTGTCACGTCAGCTTTCATCAATCATATCAGTTTTCGCATCTACATCATCTTGCAGCGTCCTGATATGTCTGATGCAACCTCTTGATCCGCGCAGCACACTGTACATAGAATCTGCATCTACAATACTTTTATACTATACAAATATTATAATTATATTAATAAGTTATTAAAAAAATTGTTGTTCCACACTATATTATAATACATTTTTCTTTTGTTTGGTTTGGAAAGTGTGTTGGATCGCGTGAACGTAGACACAAGCACTGAACCATACTTAGTAGTACCCACGAGCCACTTACGACAAGCACATATTATAATACATTTTTATAAACTAAAAATTATTTGGATGAATTTTGAGTTAGATTTTTTTGATTTTATTGATATCGTTTGTATCAAAAAGTTTCCCTGTTTTTGGGGCAAAAATTTCGGAAGTTTTATTCTAGCTAGCTAAGAGCATCTTCATCAAAAGGTTATATTTATAAGATGAACTTATTTATTTTATATAGATTCATAACTCAAATTTATATTGTTTGATATTTGGTTCGGTTTTAGTTCGGTTTATGGATATTTTAAATATAATGGGTTCACCTATATTTTGAAATTTAAACCGACCCGACAATTGAATTGAAATTGACTGTGAACTTTATTAGTGGTTGGTTAAATTTCTACTTAACTCGTGAACTATCAAATCAAATATAAAACGACAAACGATTAAAAATATATGAATAGCATGATCTAAACTAACCGATTGACTCTATATCAATAAATAAATTTTCTAAACTTTTGAACATATTATAAATAATATTTTAGTTTCTATAATCGGATCCGCATATTCGTGCAAAGTTATTTTTTGTAGACATATTAATTTGCTATAGCTTTCATAACTCGACCACATCAGTTTGGTACTCGGCTTGGTTTCAATCCGGTTTGGACACAAGGAGTGATCGGATTTGTTTTTGTTATCAATAAAGATAACTAACAAAAAAATGAGAGAGAGTAGACATGTACATTTTGGGCGTTATGTATCCATCGAAGATAACTTTTCGTTCTATAACTGTTTTCTCTTTTAAATAATTACGTATTTGAGAATGTTTATTTTAGTACAACAGATAAGAGAATGTGTAAAATCTTCCAACGAGATATTTGTACTTTCCATACTTCCCGTTTGGGTATTTAATTTTTACAAAATTAATAGATATTATACAAAACTGTTAAATATTTCTCAAAAGTTTTTTATCAGAAATACCCGAATTACAAAATATATGTTCCAAAATAAATTCTTACCAAATTATTGAGAATTTAGGAATTAAATTTAGCTATTCAAAATTTTAATATCGTCCAGTATTTTGTGGAGATTCTGGAGAATAATCTCGTTTTGTTATAGATTTCCTTAAGGTAATGATGCCTAAAAACAATTGTCAAGGTACCCTGTTATAAAATTTAACTTCCGTTCCATGTGTCTTGTTTTCTTTTCCACATATATCCCAAATTATAATGCTACTTTAATAAATATTGTTACATCATATATTTGAAAAAAATAGGAACAATAATCTATACTATTAATTGAGAGAGCCATTTAAACCATTTTTCATTAATTACATATTATGCCACTGTTTTAATGAGTTGAACAAAAAAAATTTAAACATTGGGCCCATTTCGCCACTTTACACAGATTTGCAGCAGATCCAAGTCGACCCGCTTGAAAAGACGCGGATCCTTTTCATATATTGATCCATCCGGTTGAATAGAAGCGGATCCTGGAATGTAGTTAACATGTCGACCCGACCCGTTAAAGATATAGATTTCACTATGTTTAATGGACATGCAATTCACGTGGCCCAACATATTGAGACTGATCCAAAACGCCATATAAGCCTGCGTTTTTGCCAAATTTGTTTCCGCCTATGTAATTACGAATCTCAAGCTACATTTAACCTTCTTCAAACTACAATATATTTTTTTCCTAACAAAAATTAATTTTTTTTAGGGAATATCCAAATTCTAACAAAATATTCATCATTATACCATTACTAAATCTACCGCAATATTTTCCACCTCATCTCATCAGGTTAGTGATCAATTCAATTCAATTCTAACCGATTATATCGAATTCGATAAT
>VBRH01002478.1:8345-19286 GCA_014578085.1 Cardamine resedifolia
AAATCAAGCTATGGAACTTCACGATCCAAGCTTAACAAAGCTCACAAATACAACTCTAAGGTTTCTAAGCCATCACAACCTAGCAAACCTTCCTGAAAAGCCTCGCAAGATTTCACCAAAATCAAGCGAAAGTGAGAAACAACTACCCATGCCCCCACACAAGCTTAATTAGCAACCTTTGGTCCCAACTCACCTTAAATAGGATGGATCTAGCCTTAGAATGACTTCCCCAAGCTCAAGAAGACTTCCCTCTCTTCCCTTAGCTCACGCCAACTCCAAGCTTTTCCGATCCTTCCTCCTTAAGCTTCCCTTAAGCTCAATATTTCTTGATCTCGCATGATCCAAGCTCCAAAGCTCTCAACTTCTCTTTCTTTCTCTCTCTTAAATTCTCCAGCTCAAACTCCCCCTCCTCTGAAGAAAAGAATGGCGTGAAGAAGAGAAGAAAAAGGAAGAAGAAAAGTCAAAAATGACTTTTCCCAAAATTGCAACAAAGGTCCTCCAACCTTTACATCTTTTCCAAACGGCCCCAAAACTTCTTAACCGGTTTATAACACCCCCGGAACAAATCTAAATTGATTATTTCAACCCCATAATCAATTTCTCAAGATTTGTCTAAGGTTCATAAACTCGAAAGAATTAACTTAATTAATTTTTCCGAAACGCGGGCGTTACAATTCTCCCCCACTAACATAGATTCGATCTCGAATCTACGTTACCGTTCATCTCCCATGAACTCTAATCGTCGCAACGATTTTTAAACCTTGGCCAACCCGGCCAACTCAACACACACACGAGGTCTAAAACCAACCTCCGAGGTTTCCCATTCAGTCTCTATGCTTATTGACGCCGCAACATCATGCGTGTTTATTGCTCACTCGGAGACCAACCCCCTCACCCAAGACACCGCAGCATCTCTAAGTTCAGAGCATCTGCCATATCCCGCAGGATATCCTCAATACCTCGCAAGGCATCTACTATACCACAGCACCCAAGACACCGTAGCGTCTCCAAGTCTGGGTATCTGACATACCACTCCCTCGGTAGTATAACCTCTAAGAGTCTCGATATCACATACCTCTCAATTCTAGGGAATATATCCTACGTCTAGGATATACTCCTTACGAATCCACGGTATCGCATATACTCTAAGCTATCTATCTCCCGAGTCTGGGTACATCTCTGGTCCCACTCTCACGACACAAAGTCCATGGGAGGTACCCGTACACACTCTCACGACACAGAGTCCATGGGAGGTACCCGTACACACTCTCACGAAACAGAGTCCATGGGAGCTACTAGTACACAGTCTCACGACACAAAGTCCATGGGAGTTACCAGTACACACTCTCACGACACAAAGTCCATGGGAGCTACCAGTACACACTCTCACGACACAAAGTCTATGGGAGCTATCGACACCAGAGGAACTAATCCTCTCTACGAGCAATAAGTCACACATCTATAAGCATCTCGACTGAACTACCTCCCGTTATCCGTGTAAATCCTCGCAAGGCAACACCGGTATCACCTATATTCCGCACTCGGAATATCTGCCGTGCATAACCAATACCAGGCTATGGCACCGCCCTTACGCACCTTCCAGTATCGGCTTGCTTTAGAGAAACTTGTCAAGACAACTATGACTAGGCTAACACTACCACTCAACAATTCTCCTCAGTAGATCATCAATACAAACGTAATAAAACAAACAAGTACCATACGCATGCAATCCGACCCACCACATAGAACTGCTAAGCGAATAGCCCGGTCCTGTCACTCGACTCATTTTTCCCAACAAGCTTAACTGAAAACACGCAACACTCACCACAGCAATAAGAAATACCATCTTATTACTTTCTGCATTAACGCTTTCTAACCCAAAACGTAATGTTAAACCATGACTCACAAGTCAACCATAATAATAAATAAACATCTTATTATACCATCATGATGTAACATCGTTCTACACAACGAAAATACAAAATGAAACACATAGCGTACAGCTACAACCCGAAACTGGAACTGCTCGATGGAACTCAAGCCGCAGCTTGCTTCTGGAACCACTTCTGGAACCTTATTTCCATCCTAGCCTCTGGCTCCCAAGTTTCCTCCTGAACCCCGTCACAATCCCATGGAAATAAGGTTCCAGAAGTGGTTCCAGAAGCAAGCTGCGNCGAAAGACTTCTGATAACACCATATTTTATACGTTTTAGGATGTATATTTTGATTAGTTTTCATTTGTTCATTGAGTCTTTTCTAGTGTTTTTCATGTATATTGTGTCACATTATCATTCATATGCATTTTAGAAGTCCTAGAGAGTTTTTGTGGTATTTTTGTAGTATTTTGTGTCATTTTAGGTACTTGGGGTGATTCCGATCAAAAGGAATACTTGGAGCTTGAAGGAGAATCAATGGAGAAGAAAAAGGTGGAAATCGTTAAAACCGATACACTTCAAAGAATGCCTTGGCCGGTCTATTTTCCAGCTCCGGCTACCACACATGTCTTCATGGAAGTTATAGAAGAGTGAATCAGCTTTACAACACAAGTGGTTTGGTGCCATTCCGAGCTACAGGGCAAACGTTGTGATGATTTTGGTGAGTAACCTTTTGACCGAAGCTGAGCCAATCCGAATGTACCACAAACATCGTGTCAGACGGAGATCTTCCAGCACCCAGTTTATTATTAGCCCTTGATGAAAGTTGTAGCCAATGGAGGTAGCTTTACGTGAGAGTTAGATTCATGTCAATCAGATTTGAATTGCAAAAGTTACCCACTTTTAAGTGGACACGTATCCGATAGTCCCGGCCAGTTCCGATACACTCCAAAGATCTGCATGGCCGGTCAACTTTCCGACTCCGACCGCTCCTGAGTTCTTGATGAAAGTCATAGATAATTGAGTCAAATTTCTTCTAGAAGAGGAACCACATCATTTGCCACTATGCAGCAAACGTTATCACCACTATACCAACCGCCGGATTTCCAACACCCAAAAGCCAAAATTTTCAACACCTAAGAAGCCTACATGTGGACAACTTATTTGTATATATTTTCTACTACTCCTTTAAGCCAAGGGAGAGGTCATAAACGAAAAGAGAGTTTTTTCTTCATTATTGGAGAGTTGAGAGAGTTTAAGAACACCTCTTGGTGTTCTTGAATTGTTCTTCATTTTAATCCAACTCTTATAAAGGATTCTTAAAACTTTATATATATTATGTCTTGTTTCTTCTTCTTCTTTCATTTGATCGGTTTAGATTTTTGATTTGTGTTATTTTTATTAGGTGACTTTTATTTTCTGGGTTTGTTCTTCATGTTCTTCATGTTCTTAGTGTGTTCTTAGTATGTTCTTAGTGTTCTTGTGTTAGTATTTTTGTTGGATCATGTTTAGGCTTGAATAGGTTGGTTGATGGTTAGATTGTGATGATTTAGGATGATCTTGATGAGTCTTTCACTTAGGTTTGTTCTCTATGCTAGATTTGCAATGTTAAACCGATCTCTAGTGTTGCATCTTAGAGTAGGTAGTTCTATCCGGAGTGACAACCGAGCTAGAGCTACACCTTAGGCTTTTGGTCTCATCTCATGCATTTAGGGGTGAGATTCGAGTAAGCGGTGTTAACGCTAGATTAGGTTTGTGCATCAATTTCTAGATCCTAAGCATTTCATATCCGAAAGGAATTTGTGATTTGCTTGAACCTAGCCTTTCGTGAGCTTTGCGCATCCTAGCCAACGAAAGTTGATGTCTAGGGTGCTTAGTGAGCAACTGGACTCGAGACCATTGTTCATCGGTCATTGAATTGCGGGCGAAAGTCTATGACGGTTGATGATTGGTGAAAGGATTATTGCTACGAGATGGTTTAGTCTATTATTTGTGATCCATGTTCTAAGACGGTGTGTTAATGCTTCCTATCGATTCATTGTTTGATTGTTAGCCATATCATTGATAGACTAGGCATTGATCCAACGCTTTTGTGTCTTGTGTTTTATTTTCTTTCTTTGTCTTTTGTTTTCTTTCTTGCATTTCTTTTCTTTTCGATAAAACTATAAAAACCCAAATCAATATTTGCTCTAGATTAGGAAGTCTCATGTATTCCTAGTGTGTCGAATTTAACCTCCCACGGATTGACACCCCTTACCATATACTACATCTAGGGGAATTGACACCCTTGCAAGACGTCAAAAACCTCGTTGTCAACTTCTTGGTTCAATTGTCATCGACGATTTCTACCTCATGATCATCCATATCGTCGGAGCACGACATTGTTTAGGAAGAACAAAAATATATTTGATGGTCCACCTCCAGAGCTAGATGGGAATTACATCATGACTCAATTGAGAGATTTTGGTGCTGAAAAGACGGTTTCATGTGGTGGTAATGGTCATTATCCCGTTGACGGTTATGGCGAGTACCACAATTGGCACAAGAAGAGTGTTTTTTGGGAATTGCCTTATTGGAAGAATCATCTGCTGCGTCATAATCTAGATGTCATGCACATTGAAAAAAACTTTTTCGACAACATCATGCATACTGTTCTGAATGTGCAAGGGAGGACGAAAGATAATTGGAAGGCCAGATTGGACTTGCCAGATATTTGTTCCCGGAAGGACCTCCATGTAATGGCGAACGGAAAATCACTGCCCCTGCTTTCCGTTTGGATGAGCCTTCAAAGGAGGAGTTCTTCGACTGGATTAAACATAGTGTCAAATTCCCAGACGGATACGCATCTAACCTTCGTAAATGCGTTAATATTGGAGAAGGGAAGTTTTCTGGGATGAAGAGTTATGATTGTCACGTTGTCATGCAACGCCTCCTTCCATTTGCCTTGGCCGGTCTTCTACCTAGAAACATGCACGGAGCTATTGCAGGTACATACATTTACAAAATTCTATATAGTACGATATATATTATATTAATTTTACTAATTTTTTTTGTCAATTATGCAGGGATCGGTGCTTTCTTCCGGGATCTATGCACGAGATCACTTACAGCAGACGGTATCCGAAACCTGGAGGAAAAGATACCGGTTATCCTTTGCAACCTCAAGAAAATATTTCCACCAGCTTTTTTTGATGTTATGGAACATCTTCCTATTCTTGTGTGGTATGGGATATCGAGAGGTTATATTAACCGAGGGGAGTGGTACGGCAAATACCGAGAACTCGGAGATGCTGCGGCGTCTTGAGTGGAGTGGTATGGTAGATATCGTGCGGGATATGGCAGATACCCAGAGCTCGGAGATGCTGTGGCGTCTTGAGTGGAGTTGTATGGTAGATATCCTGCGGGATATGACAGATACCCAGAGCTCTAAGATGCTGCGGCGCCTTGAGTAGAGTGGTATGGTAGATATCCTGCGGGATATGGCAGATACCCAGAGCTCGAAGATGTTGCGGCGTCTTGAGTGGAGTGGTATGGTGGATACCTTGCGAGGTATGATAGATATCCTGCGGGATATGGCAGATGGCCAGAACCCGGAGATGTTGTGGTGTCTTGAGTGATGGGGTTTGGCTTGTGTGTGAGCAATAAATACAGATGATGTTGTGGTGTCTTAGGCATAGAGACTGAATGGGAAAACCTCGGAGGTTGGTATTAGACCTCTTGTGTGTGTTGAGTTGGCCGGGTTTGCCAAGATTTAAGTAATCGTTGCGACGATTAGGGTTCATTGAAGATGGATGGTTCATTGAATATGAACGGTAACGTAGATTTGAGATCGAATTTATGTTAGTGGGGGAGAATTGTAACGCCCGTGTTCCGGAAAATTAATGAATTTAATTATTTCAGAATTCTTTCGAGTTTATGAACCTTAGAAAAATCCCGAGAAATTAATTATGGGGTTGAAATAATTAATTTGGATTTGTTCCGGGGTGTCATAAATCGTTTCGGAAGTTTGGGGCCGAATTGTAAAACTGCAGAAGTTGGAGGGCCTTGTTGTAATTTCGAGAAAGTTTCTTGTTGTCTTCTTCTTCTTCTTCTCTTCTTGCGTCGTGAGTTCACCATTTTCGTTGGTGAGAGAGCTTAAGAGAGATCTTGCGTTGAGAGAGAGAAGAGAGAAAGAGCTTAGTGAAGCTTGGATCTTGCGAGATCAAGAGAGTTTGGAGCTCGGGAGAAGCTTAAAGAACGGTTGGAAAAGCTTGAGTTTTGGTGTGAGCTAAGAGAAGAGAGGGAATTCTTCTTGAGCTCGGGAAAGTCATTAATTCTTTAGCTAGATCCGTTCTATCTAAGGTGAGTTGGGACCAAAGGTTGCTAATTAAGCTTGTGTGGGGGCATGGGTAGTTGTTTCTCACTTTCGCTTGATTTTGGTGAAATCTTGCGAGGCTTTTCANGTGTATCGGTTTTAACGATTTCCACCTTTTTCTTCTCCATTGATTCTCCTTCAAGCTCCAAGTATTCCTTTTGATCGGAATCACCCCAAGTACCTAAAATGACACAAAATACTACAAAAATACCACAAAAACTCTCTAGGACTTCTAAAATGCATATGAATGATAATGTGACACAATATACATGAAAAACACTAGAAAAGACTCAATGAACAAATGAAAACTAATCAAAATATACATCCTAAAACGTATAAAATATGGTGTTATCAGAAGTCTTTCGGCCGTGCCTTAATTGGAAGGCATCAGTGTTATCTTGATAATACGGGCACGCCAACCTTCCGTGAGTCGTCCATCCAGATAGCATACCATATGCTGGAAAATCACTTATGGTCCACATAAGTACAGCACGCATCGTGAAATTATGTTGGAGAGAAACATCGAACGCTTGAACACCACCTTCCCATAACATTTTCAACTCATAAATTAATGGCTGTAAGAAAATATCAAGGGATCTCTTAGGATGCTCCGGTCCGGGGACGAGGATCGTGAGGAACAAAAACTCTTGTTTCATGCACAAACTAGGCGGTAAATTGTAAGGTGTGACGATTACTTGCCACAATGAATATTGCCTCCCATGTTTTCCAAAAGGGTTGAATCCATCTTTAGATAATCTGAGGTATACGTTCCTTGGCTCATACGCAAAATTAGGATAAACCTCTTGAAAATGTTTCCAGGCTTTTGCATATGAGGGATGCGTAATCTCTCCATCTGAGTTATGTTCCGCATGCCATCTCATAGGTCCTGCAGTGCGCTCCGATTGATATAACCTCTTCAACCTCTCTGTAATCGGCAAATACCACATCCGTTTATGTGGAACATGTACTCTACCACTCGTTTCCTGATACCGAGGTTTATGACAAAAACGACACTTCACACGGTTTTCGTCCTTTCTCTAGTAAATCATACAATTGTCGATGCACACATCTATCATTTGATACGGCAATCCAAGACCAGCTACAAGTTTCTGAACCTCGTAGTATGAAGCCGGTGAGATATTATCTTCAGGTAAAATATCTTTCATTAATTCAGTTATCGCATCCACTCAATCCTCCGCCAAGTTGAAATTTGTCTTTATAGTCATCACCCTGCTTGCAGTTGATAAAGGCGATATTCCCTCTCTACATCCTTCATATAGTGGACGCTTAGCTGCATCTAGCATATCAAAAAACTTCCGGTCTTCTAAATTAGGCTCCTCTATTCTACTATCATCCTGAACATACGATGCTACGTTTTCACGAAACGCATCATTCACCATCTGAACAGTTCCTAAGTTTGCATCTACTTCCAGCGTTGGTTCATCTATCCTATCCGAATAATTACTGCTACTACCATAATATTGCACCATTGAATCAGTTTCTCTGTGCGTATACCAAATTTTGTAACCCGGCATAAACCCATTCCTATATAAATGATTCCATACTTCCATAATATAGACTAATCTATGATTCTGACATTTAGTACATGGACAATACATTTTACCGTACTCCGATGTCATGCTATTGTTTGTCGCAAACATCATGAATTCCTCAACACCTTGTGCATACTCATCTGTCAGTTGACCCATCGCTGGATCATGCCGTGGTTTGTCCATCCACGATCGAAAATAATCATAAGGATTTGGGTTTGAAGAAGACATTTTGTAAGTTTTTTTGGTTTTGTGTAAGTTGTGAATGAAGGTGGAGAGGTATTTATAATGGATTTTCCGCCGAATTCCGACAGATTCCCGAGGGATTTAAATTTCAAAACGGCTACAAACGGCTAGTGCAACGAGTGTATTAGCAGATCTTTTTTCATCGGAAATCGGTCGGGATTTCGGACCGATTTCTGACCGACACAAAAAATTGGTGACGGTTTTCGACGGGTTGATATTTCGAAACGGCTACTGCAACGGGAATATTAACGGATCTTTTTTCATCAGAAATTGGTCGGGATTTCCGACCGACATAAAAAATTGGTGAATCGGTCGGTATTGCCCGTTCGTTTTCTGACGAATCAAAATCCGTCGGGAATTACCGACCTATTCCCGACGGATATTTTCCTCGATTATTTATCGGTATTCCGTCGGGAATTCCCGACGGATTTTGGTTCGTCGGAAATTCCGGCTGGATTCGCTTTGTTTTCTTGTAGTGTTCCTTATCTTGCATAATAATGTATAAGCTTTGTTCTTATATGTATAACCATAATATGCATGAAGTATATAATTTTATTGATTTTTGTGAAAACTAAAATTTTTGCATGCAATGAGTAGAACTTAGTTAAAATAAGATAAACGATGAAAAACAAATCCTATAGAACATATGATCAACCCTATAATCATCGTAAGCCCTAAACCCTAAATTAATATGGATTATTGATCGTTGTAAATTCGATGTAAATTTACATCGTATTGAAATACTAAAAGAATGATATTCATTGTAATTTCGATGTAATTTTACATCAAATTTACAACGAATCCGTCGTAATTTCGATGTAATTTTACATCAATTTTACAACGAATTGGTCGTAATATCGTTGTAATCAAAAAATTATATACCCTATACCCTAAATTACAATGCACAATATTTAAATGTATCAACGGAGTACATTTGTGCATCCAAGACTTCTCTTAGTAAACAACAAATTCAATAACGACGATTGAATCTAATTTCTGGAAAAGTTCGTTATCTTGCAGAATAAAGTATAAGCTTTGTTCTTATATGTATATTCATATCATGCACGAAATATATAATGTTATTGACTTTTTTAAAAACTAAAATTTTTGCATACAATGAGTAGAACTTAGTTAAAACAAGATAAACGATGAAAAACAAATCCTATTGAACATATAATCGACCCTATAATCATCGTAAGCCCTTAACCTTATACCCTAAATTGGTATGAATTATTGATCGTTGTAAAGTTACATCAAATTTACAACGAACTACTAAAAATGATATTCGTCGTAATTTCGATGTAATTTTACATCGAATTTACAAAGAATCCGTCGTAATTTCGATGTAATTTTACATCAATTTTACAATGAATCCATCGTAATATCGTCGTAATCAAAAATTTATATACCATATACCCTAAATTACAATGCACAATATTAAAATGGATCAACGAAGTATATTTGTGCATCCAAGACTTTTTTTAGGACACAAGAAATTCAATAACGACGATTGAATCTAATTTCTGGAAAACTACTTTTTGGCGGCTCAGTCAATGTTGATCATCAGGTACTGTAAAATCATGTCTTGCTCTTAGCGAAACAGAGATGGAATTTTTCTGCTGATTCATTATCCGCACAATGAATCGAAAACCGATCATTTTTCCACACAGAGATCTTGAGTCTTAATGTCCTATACGCAGTTCCTCAAACTCTTTGCAGAGTTTTGATTAACACATCTTAAGAAAACGATTTGATGATGCCTGTTGGATACTTAATCTATGTGCTCTTTACCTTAAAACATTATCTTTTAATACAGAGTGGATCAGTCACAATTGATGGGTGGTTGAAGCTAGCAGCAGCAGCTCAAACTGCAGTTTTGTTCAAAGAGCTTCGGTTACATGTTTAATCCTTCGTTTCATCCACTTCGTTTGTTTGTTGGTTACAGAAATCAGGTATAGTCCACAGCGAAGTCGTCAAATCTATGGTCCATCTTCTTATAGAAGAAGGCAAACCACAACACACATGAACTAAAAAAGATCGAATTGTCAGTAAGTCGCCAAGATTTGAAGGTGAACATGTGGAAGACGCAATGTTGATACTAATGTGACTTCCATAGCTAAATAGATTCAATATTATGGTGGTGAATTCAGACTTTTCAGAGTTCAATTATCTATTACAAGACCCGTAAGATATATATCTTTCTACGGGGAAATGGTAAAACAAACCCTGAAATTTAACAAAAACAAGTAATTAAGAATCCCATTTCTTGAAATAATAAAAAATGATATTTTTAACCGGACCTCTTAGAAATCTGCTTTTCGTAAATACTATTTTAGGTGCTTATCTTGATTTTTTTTATTTGGCTAAGATCCTTACACAAAAAAACTCACAATTTGGAGGAATTGGTTAATTCTACTGTAATTAAAGTTGTGATGGGAATAAACAATGAACATAGAGCTGACTAAAAGAGTCCCTAAAATAGGTTAGCTCGATGTATACCAAACCCCTGGATGAGCAAGTTAGATTCATTTGGTTCGAAGCCAACAATATTAGATCATCCGAATTGCCTCGTAGACATGGGCGTTCTTAGTAATTGGATCAACTTACGAGTTTTCCTTTCAGTAAAATCTGCAGTCAATGTCTATTGATTCATTAGGTTCGAAGCCAACGTTAGATCATCCGAATTGCTTCGTAGACATGAGCGTTCTTGGTAGTTCGATCCACTTACGGGTTTTCCACTCAGTAAAATCTGCAGTCAATGTCTATTAGAATGGTCACTTAAATGTGAGTGCACACGGTTAGTTGCAAGAAAATGTCATAATTTCCAACATAGTTTTAACCGAATAAAACAACTTAATTAAAAAAAAATATATTAAAATGATTCAAATAAAAATAAACATCAAAAATAAAAATAGCA
>VBRH01002479.1:3722-14364 GCA_014578085.1 Cardamine resedifolia
ATATATATATAGTGATTTGATATATAGAAATCATATGAAATATTTTTTTCGAAAAAAGTATAAATAAAACAGAAAATATCTTATTTCAAATTCAAATTAAAATTTATTGTAGAAATTTATCTAAACTATTTATCTAAATTTATTTAAACCAAAATAGTCTTCACTAGTACTAAAAATTTTAGAAAAATCATAATTAAACCAAATACTTAACCGAGCGATTTAGCCAATTAGAACCGATTTGGTCGATTTAGACCGAATTGAAGTGTATAAACCGAATTAACAATTTGATTAAACAATTTTATAAAAATCGGGGCACCCGGATATAAATAGTCATAGCCACCTAGCCAGGAGCTTAACCCAATTTTTAGATATTAGTCATAATTGTTGGTAGTCATAATTGTTGGTAGTTCCAATTAAAACAATGAAATTAAACAAGATTTTTTTTTTTTTGATAATTCAGAGATTTCCAATATCAAATAAAGCTTTTATCTTTATTCACAGTTATTTAGATCTGGTCTTCCATGTCTGCATCAATAATCAACTATCAACTCTTGAAATCCGTGACTCAAAACAATTTGATTATTTTGTTTAATTATTTTTTCCGCGTTGATAACGTTCACCATTGGTTTTCATCGGTTTTTTAAAATCCTCCAATTGCAAAACTCTTATGTCAGACAAATTTTATTCAACTAAACTGGCTTTGACTTTGACCCGTAAAACAAATCGGGTTAAAATATGGATAATCCAAGACCCGGTCATTAAACAATAACAAAGCCACGAAACCCTAAAAGGCCCAATAACAATTAAAAATGTCAATTTCTCTTCACAGCCCATTCGTTTTCATTGGCCACTTCCATCCCAACCACCAAAACCATATCTCACCGCCGCCGTCGACGTTAGCTTCACCACCGTATCTGTATCAACGGAGAAAAGAGAGAAGAATAAGCTTTATAACTCTCTCGTTAGATTCAATGGAAGTTTCTGGTGTTGATTCTCAAGGGAAAGAGTTTAATAGCGCACAAGAGATGTGGAGAGAAGAAATTGGAGAAGAAGGAGACGAAACTAGAAAAACCCAATGGTATAGAGATGGAGTTTCTTACTGGGAAGTAAGTTTTTGAATCTTATGATCTAAAAAGCATATCTTTACTTTGTTTAGTTCTCTTTAAAGCTAGCAAAATTGATTTGATTTTGTGTTGTTAATTAAGGGTGTTGAAGCTTCTGTTGATGGAGTATTAGGAGGATATGGACATGTGAATGATGCTGATATTATAGGAAGTGAGGTTTTTCTTAAGACTCTTTTAGAAGAAAGATTAGTAAATGTTGGAGCTAATCAGCATTTAGTAGCTCTTGGTAATTCTCTCCTCTCATTGGTGTTTATTGTGTTTTTTTGTTTTAATTTGCATTTGTGTTTCTTAAAAATCATACAAAATCATTTGTAGATTGTGGTTCTGGTATTGGAAGAATCACCAAGAATCTCCTTATTCGATACTTTAACGAGGTAAAGTTTGTTCTCTTAAGGCTACAAGTTTTAGTCTCTGTTTTTTCTTTCATTTGATAACCATATTTGCATTCTTTTGATCTTAGGTTGATCTTCTTGAGCCTGTAGCACAATTTTTGGACACAGCGCGTGAAAATTTGGCATCTATGGGATCAGAAACACACAAAGCAACTAACTTTTTTTGTGTTCCTCTTCAGGTATAGTTTTCTTGAAGTATCTTTTCTGCTTTCTTTATCTTTGTTTTCAATTCTTCTTCACCTTTGCTTTGTGAATGTTTATATGATCATAGGAATTTACTCCAGCTGCTGGTAGGTATGATGTCATATGGGTTCAGTGGTGTATTGGGCATCTCACTGACGATGACTTTGTTTCTTTCTTTAACCGTGCAAAGGTAAAGACTTTGTTTCTTCTCTTTCGTTGCACCATGTTCAGTTCCTCCATTACAAGTTTGTAGTTCCTATGCTTTGTGTTTTTTGCTTCTTAATCTCATGTGGGTGCTCTTGGTTAATCTCAGAGCTGCCTTAAACCTGGTGGGTTTTTCGTCGTGAAAGAGAATCTCGCTAGAAAAGGTTTCTTTCGCTATCTCTTTTGGATCATTAACTTTGACATTCTTATGATCTCACACAAAACTGCATATATCGCAGGATTTGTTTTGGATAAAGAGGATCGTAGCGTCACCAGATCGGACCCCTACTTCAAACAGCTCTTTCGTCGATGTGGGTTACATCTCTATAGAACGAAGGTCTGAGTTCTTATCTGTTTTAATTTAAGAACGATTGGTTTAGAAATTTAAAGTAATATCTCCAAAACCATTCTCCTTTTGATGATTGCAGGATCAGAAGGGTCTTCCGCAAGAGTTATTTGCTGTAAAAATGTATGCTTTAACGGTTGATACACCACCCAAAATCCACAAAACCAGATCGAAAACTCGTGGCAACAGACCGCAGATTATCAAATGATATGCTTCTGATTGGTTTATTACGGAGTCTTAAATCTTTTTCAATTCAGAAAGAGAAACTACCAAAGGTGTTGTAAGATCTGGATCAAGGCTTGGCTCCTTCACTATATAACATGGTTTGGTTTCGGGCCTGCTTGGTCTCCTCTTCGCCGAGTAATAAAATCTCATGTACTCAAGACTTAACTTGATTCGACACCTTATTGTTCCTCATAGGATAGTTGTCCGAACTTGAAGGTATTTGTACTTTAGAATCTACACATAAGTTAAAAGCTTTGAAATCCGAACTTTTTGTTTACATGTAATCCTTTTTCCAATTGAGAATCCTTTTGTGGAGTTGTTGCATTAATCTCCTAACTTAGAATTGACATCATAAGATAACAATGCCCTGCTTCATATTTAACAATTTAAATTATGTGCAGAACATAATAGATATGGAACAAGATCCATGCCAAAATATCTAAAGCTAAAACGAGAAAAAAATGTCTTGAGAGAAATATTTTTCTTCATAAAGCATGGTAATTATCCTCTATTTACTAATGAAAGATGTAGATTTTCTGGTTAATCCGAGCACATTGTTGTTTTTGTAGAACGCAATCCCGAAACCTACAATTCTTCTTTCAAGGATTGCTCTAAAGGAATAAAACAAATTGATGCTGATTTTGGAATAGTGGTTGGTCCATGTCTTTTGGTGAATAAAAGAAGATGTACAGATAATGGTGATAATAAGATCATTTGTGTAGTTGATGCATTGAGATTTTTTTTTGGAAAGAGATCGTCGTCTGTGTGAAGAGCATGGATCGAAGATTTGCGCGCAAGAGAAGACAATTTTATTAAAGGGGAGAATATGTTACACTTCTGTGTTCCTTATAAGCTTGTGTAGATTTTAGACTTGTTATCTAGCCTTGTATGTATAATCGATTGATCCATGATCAATGTCACATATCATATTTTTCATATTTGCATCCTCTCTTCAATTCATAATAATAATACGGTGCAACACTTAAAATAAAAGTACCAAACTGTATCCTTGTCCATTTGATATAATTATAAAAACAACATCTTATCATATCCTACTAAGAGCATCTATAAGTCTTTCAACAATATAAAAAATAAAAAATAAAAAATACTAAAATGTATGAGAGAAAAGAGTAGGTAGAGAGATTTTTTTTCTCTTTCTCTTCTCTCTAAAAATCTGGTGGCTTATGTGGTGTCCGATCCACTTTGCTATTTCGGTGGTTGCTGTTTTCTGGTTTTAGACCGTCGTCTTCTCCAGTCAAGACTGAAAAATATGTGGCTCTCGGGCTCTTTCCCGCTTCTCCGCTCGCATTCTCTTCGGCATGGAAGCATGTGTTTGGTTTGGCGAGTAGGGTTCTGTAGCTGCTTTTCGTTGCCGGCAGCCCTCGTTTCGTGGTTAACCTCAAACCAAGCTCATTTGACGAACCAAACAATACAACTCGTGAGGCTTGTCATAATTTACTTCATACAAATATGTCTTGGAAACATACAATTATATCAATAACTAACCGTTGAAACCTCAAAATCACCGTTGCATCTTTTTTTTTTTACGTTGAATCTTACTATAGTAGTACCATGAAGCTCTCCATAAAGTTTCACCCAGATCAGAATATGTTTAGATCTCCAAACACTCCTTTGAAGAAGCTGTGTCAGAACTATTTTGTGGAACTATAATGGAACTAGATTTATATTTTTTTTTTATTTTTTTGTTAAAATGCATAATTAATGTTTATTAGGTGGACCGTATTATAGTTTAAACGATGCACAAGAGGAAGAGTAAAAAGTTGTCTAATTACTTGTATTTGCCCATTTGATTCACAAACAACATAAATATATCAAAAATCAAAATATCTTGCATCACGTGTTTTGGTACAAAGCAATGGTTATCATGACAAATATATATTTTCTAACAACATAATTATTAAAGATGATTAGATGTGCCATTTTATAAAATAAGTGTAATACATACCTACTTGGTATTAAACAATGTCATTTTCTTTAGATACATAAGATAATATTTTCTTATATCTAAAACTTTAACGATATTAGTAAAGCGACATTACTTTTATTTAATTTTATACTCCTTCTGCTTTTGATTAATCCAAGTTTTAGATTTTCACATATCAAAGAGTTTTTTTAAATGACATTTTAAACTTTTTTTACTATAGCTAATTGTGATAAATTGATAATCAATCTTGATTTTGATAAGAAATAAATAAGTAATAAAAAATATAAAGCTAATTATGCATAGAAAATAGAGAACATACAACTTTGTTTTGTCTAAAATACTTAGATTAATTAGAAACGGAAAAAGTAAAAAACTTTGTTTGCTTCCTCAAATATTTTCTTTAATTTTGTAAAATAAATATATTAACTTATTTTTTTCCTCACCTCTCAAATTAACAAACACGAATAATAAAATCAAGCATGGGGTTTCAATGAAACTTTTTTTGGCCCTTAGCTTGATGTTGTTATGGCCACCTCATCTGTTACTCTTTCCTAATCTATTGTAACTGTTTTTGTTTTAACCAAATATTAATTAGAAGAGCACTCCACAATTAGTAGCTTATTTTTCCTCACCTCTCAAATTAACAAACAAGAATAATAAAATCATGCATGGGGTTTCAGTGAATCCTTTTTTTGCCCTTAGCTTGATGTTGTTATGGCTACCCTCATCTTTTACTCTTTCCTAATCTACTGTAACTGTTTTTTATAAACCAAATATTAATTAGAAGAATACTCCACAATTGGTAGAGGAGAGATGTTTACAAAATAAGATTCATAATATAAAACTCTAGAGGTTCGTGCGAAACAATTGATCTGTCTATTATAAGAACGGAAAATATGGGCAATCTAACATAATCAAGGTAAAAATCCGCGAAACAAATCAAAGTTTTCTAGTTGATTAGAGAAGGTGGATCAATCCTCAAGATCCTGCTTCCAACTCTGTGTGCATAAGTGATAGTGTTTTCCGATAACACTTTGCACCTAAGAGCACTATCTGATATCTCCCTGAAAACACAACCATCCAAAAGATGTGGTAGGGTCAGAAATTTTCCACAAACTATCAATCCAACATCTAAGGATGAAGAATAAATATCTAATAGTTCTATATTATTAATCTCCTCATTAGAATTGATTAAGTATTTTTCCAAGATAAGAATTAACTACTATTATGATTAAATATGTCTGTACAACCAGTTTGTAAATAAAATTTGAAAAATTATTAAAAAAATAAAATCATAACCGATACTATTCTAAGTTTAGTTTCGTCACATATGGTTAATTGAAAGAAAAAAAATGAATATATGGTTTTATTTTATTTCATCAACGCTAACTAGTCATCTAGATGCTAATTTCCTTATTAAAAAAGAAAACTACGCTAAATTCAACAAAATTGTTCAAAGAAAACTACGGTAAAGTTATCTATCTTTTAAGTCAACGTCATTAGTTTCACTCTTCCGTCAACATTTATGGTCTCATTAAATGCAAGAATCTGCATGTGCAGAAGATACTAAGCACACGCGTAGAAGACTCGTAGCATCCCATAAATAAGATATCAGTTAGGATTCGATATTATCCGCACGCGAAACAAAAAAGGTGCAATAACTGTTCCCGCTAGACGTGGGAAAAAAAAAATTCGGAATCGAACCGAATAAAAAATAGATTTAGATAATATTGGGATAATATTTGGATAAGTCTAAATAACTCGATGAATCCTCTATAATTTTTGTTTGGATAATATCTAATCCTAACTGATATCTAAAGCAGTATCCGAATGACACACATTTAGATGATCCAATACCTACATGTTGAGGCTTGACTTTCTGTATAATCGGTTTGTCTTTCTCATCGAAGAAATAAGAGTGTTAATTCGGTGATTTTGGATAATTTAAGATAATTTTGAATAATTTATAATATTTTAGGTAACTGCGTATAAATTTGGGCAATGTTTGCGTTATCTTTGGATTATTTTAAATAAATTTGGATAATTTTAGATTAAACGGATATTATATAAATTAATTTATTCAATCCAGAACCAAAAATTATCTGGTTGATTCCGACAACAAATACTCATACTTGAACAGAACCGAACCAATTTTTTTCATACACGCAAATATATCATAAATGCAATAAACAAACTATCCGATATCTAGTTAGTAGAAACCCAATATTCGAATGTCCAATTCCCGCGATGAAAACAAACCATATGGAAATAAGGCCAATGATGCGATCGACATTAACACCAGATACTGCTGTTGATAGTATTAAAAATACATTATAAAATTAATTCTAAATATTTTTATCCGATTTTTTTTTCTTATCTAAGATGAACATATATGTGTTAAGTTGATGTTAAAACATTATTGGATTTAGCTAAATTCAGTTATTGTCAATGGTGTGATATAAGCGTTGAATAGTTTTTTTTTTTGATATTTTGTTTGTGTTATGAAACAATGTAAAGAAGAGAAAATGGGAGATGTAAGAAATTGATTAAAGCAAAACTCTAAAAAGTAGAGTGAGGACAAGGGACGTATAATGAGAACACTTCAAGAAAGAAGCGAAATTCTGACCGGAGTATTGGTCAAAATCTTGTCAGAATCTTTGAATTCCGACGAGTTTCCGACAAAGCGTGGTTAGTCAGAAATGCAATTTTGGTCGGAAAGTCGTCGGAAAAAGGATCGTCGAAAATTGGTCGGAAAAATTCTGACTTAATTCCGACGAATCTGGTAGAAAATTAGTCGGAAAAATTCCGACCAAATTCTGACTAATTTAGTCGAAAATTCGTCGGAATATTTTTCGACTAAATTCCGACGAATGTTAAAGGTCGTCAGAAAATGGTCGGGAAAAATTCCGACCAAAGTTGTCGGAATTTGGTCGGAATTAATTAAAAAAAAAATACAAAAAAAAATTACATAAAATAATAGAAATTCAAATAGAAATTTATATAAATTCAAATTATATAAAGTCTTAAAAAAATATAAACATTCAGGAATTCAAATTAAAATTTAAATAATTATCGGCATTAGAGTTCTCGCCAGCTGTAGCATTATCGGCATCAGTGACATTGTTTAGATTTTCGCCTCTTCGTGACGGCAGAGTGACATTCGGGTATAAATTTGCCATCATCTAACTCCAAAATTGAACATCAACTTGAGATGCTTCTACATCCTTTAAGCTTCGATTTGTTTCTTTTAATTGTGTTTCCAAGGCGATTTCTTTTTTGGATTTGTAGTTATGGATGTCAGAATCATCACTGTAAGGTATGAATCCGTATCCAAACATAGTTCCCTTGTTTTTAGGAATTTTCTACAGAAAAAATAATAATTAATGTTATTATATATATTATAAATTAATTTGTAATTACAAATTTCAGAATAAAACATAGAATTTACCTCACGATATATATTGTTTTTATTAGCTTGTGTGAGACAAACATCTTCCGAATGCTCTAACTCTTATGTCATATTAGCCAACATCGCTTGTTCACGCTCTCTACATTTCTTAACGATGGCCTCAGGCTTTTTCTTACAATTGCATCATCTCATTTGTACATATCACTTATTTATGAGTAAGTTACTTGATACTTAAGTAACTAATTTATAAGAAAAATAAAATTGAAAAATATGAATAACTACAAATCTACAACGAATCTTATATTTATGTTAATGGATAAATCACAAGATTCACAACTAATATTATCTTTAAATCTAATGAATATTCATAAATACGATTATCTAACAGTTTGTACCATTTAAAACCAAAAACTAATGAAAAACTAGTTATAATAAGAGTTATTCCTCGGCCACGACCTCCTCAGGCTCCTCTTGCAAACACGTTGTCTACCTCATCTAGTCATCTTCACCACTGCAACCTGTGCAACGAAGTGCTCGGTTATTTTTTGATTAACTTAATTACAACGACTTTGAACTCTTTATTTTAATCCATAATTAAATTTTATCCTTACTCATCATAAGTCATAACTCCTCTATTATCTTTTACGAAATACTATAAAACTCCTGTCATATACAATAAATTCAAGGTGACTAGTTATTTATTTTCATTCTAGTTATTAACTGACAACTACTTTCTTAGTTTCATCGAAAGTAATGCCTTCATTTTACGTAATGCCTAACCATAATGCATACAAATTAAAAGATTACAAAATGTTTTCCCTAATCATTTATTATATTAATTAGTTCTGGACGTTCGGGTACTCTTTCGGGTTCAAGTCGGGTTTGAAGGTTTTTCGGGTTTGAAGGTTTAAGATCCATTCAGGTATCTATAACTTTTGGTTCGGGTTCGGTTCGGTTCCATCTGGGTTCCAGTCAGGTTCAAGTACCCGAAATATTGAGGAAAAAATAAATTTTGTTTAATTTGAATAAATTTTGGTTAAATTTTCACAAATATAACTTAAAACTTTCAAATATTTTGGTTATTTTAGGGTTTTTAGATATTTTGGTTTAAAAATAATTGACAATTTAGGGTTTATAATTATAATTTTGGGTAATTAAGTTATATAAAGTATATATAATTAATATATTTAAGTATATATTTATATTTCGGGTATATCGGGTACCCATTCGGTTTTTGGTACAGTTCGGATTTGGATTCGGTTTTTCGGGTATAAGAGTTTAGGATCCATTAGAGTATTTTATCAATTCGGATTCGGATTCGGGTTCGATACCATTTTTTCGGGTCGGGTTTGGTTCGGTTCTTCAATTCCGGATTTTTGCCCAGGCCTAATATTAATGATCAAAACGACAATAAAAAGTAATCATTCATCTTATAAAGATAAATAAGGAAAAAAATTAATTTCTTTTGTATATAGAATAGAACATCATTTTAAATGAATACTATGTTTCACAAAAGTATAGTTTAAAAGTTAATTTTTTTTGTTTCAAAAAGTATCGTTTTATATTTTAAGGCCATTTTCAAAAAAATTTATTTTATTTATTATTTAATCAAATATTATAATCTTTGTATTTAAGTAATTATACTTTAATTAATCATATATTTAATAAGAGCATGTTTGTATATTTAAATTAAATTTCAATATGTGCCAAATGTATTAAAAATATATTCTTTTGTAAAATGGAAGGAGTCTTTTTTTACAGTTACAAATTTTAATATAAAAGAGAAAAGTGATATTTTCAGTTCATTGTAATAACTAATAACTAATAGATTTTGGAATCCAATAAATCATATAATAACAATTAGCTTTAAAATAATAAATTTTAGTGTCCAAACTAAACAGAAAAATGCAAGAAACCCAACGATCAATCATTAAATCTTTCATAAATATGAGACTTAACAGATTAATATATTACATAAGTATTTATGTACCTTTCAATTGTAGGACTGCGAAAATACTTATGTAATATCTTAGAATACCTTTCAATCATAGAATACAATTGAAATTACATAAGTATTTTTTTTAGCTTTCACCAAATTTTTTTTTTTTAAAGTAAGTATTGAGAGTATATCGTATATCTAGTTCGTAGATTCTATAATCGAGTATCACGATTATAGTCTCAACACGGTTGTATCTTCGGATTCAGAATCTCATCAAACCGCCACACTGCGGAAGATTTATTGAATTAAGGAAATATATCATATCTCGCTTCCGCGTATTCATCTTTCTTTAATCGGATTTTGTTCATGATTTTCAATCCAGAATTTCGCAGTCCTACATAAATTTCTGACATTTTGATTGTACAAAACACATTTCTGCATTTGAGTTCTTTCTTTCATTGTTAAACAACAAAAAGCCTTTAAGCCAACAAATTGCAGGAAAATGAACTACAACCATGAAAATGCAATGCTAATTCTTTGATTACATATGCAATGGAGTTCCCATGTCAGAATATGATTGCAAAAAGTATAACTGAAATTGAAACCAGAGCCTCTGATTAATTTTGGTTTAAAACTGCTTTCTGAAGAACAATACACCAATTCGACTTGATGAGTTTAAAGTTGAAGAACATAAGAGTTTAAAAAAACTTAAAAAACTATTATTAGGATCTAATTAATTTAAAGATTTAGAAGAATCATAAGTTAGAGGTTTTGATTGAAAAAAAGAAAAAACAATGAGTGTATATATATAGCTAAGAAAGATAGTTAGAGTTAACTACATACTTTGGATATTACAAAAAATATATATATATATA
>VBRH01002485.1:0-11663 GCA_014578085.1 Cardamine resedifolia
GTTGTTAGTGACAAACACCCTTCTGATTTGGCTTGACTTAAGAGATATTGATCACATCCTGATTGCCTAACATCACACCCATTTGGATTGACACCCTATATACTGCAATGACATGCTTAGGCATATAGGGAATTGAAACCCCTGCTCTGATACTAATATTGTTTCAGAGACCCAGCGATGAAGGGTTTTATGGACTATGCTGTGAGATTTTGGCTTGAATCTAGGATGCTGCGAATGTCTATGGTGAAGTACATGGTGGTCTGGATACGGTCAGGTGAGAATTTCTAGTGGCTTTATGATGGTGAATGTGAGTGTGATGTTCTTAAGACAAAATGAGTTTCTTTGTTTTCAAACTTCTTCCTCTTGTTTTAGTTTATGTTTTGCTTGAGGGCAAGCAAAGGCTAAGTCTTGGGGAGTTGATATATCATGGTTTTTACCGGTTTTAAGCCATGATATAAGTATGTAATCGAGTCTTTTATATGTCTTTCGAGTCTTTTTAGAGTCTTTTATAGGTTTGCACACGTACGGGATCTTTTGGATGATTTGGAGCGTTTCTGGAGCTTTTGTAGCGGAAAAGATGAAGCTTGGCGTCCGTGACCGTGTGTGTCGATCAACAGCACCTTTTTGTCGATCGACACGAGCAACCACGTTTGGAAGTCTGCTCGATAAACGTTGGCGTCGATCGACACGGGCCAACATATTACGAAGAAAACAAGTTTTAAAGAATCGCAAAGTGGCCCAGAAGTCTTTGAAGTTTACATTAGACCCCAAATCGTGTTAAGCATCATAAATAGGGTTTCTGAGATTTATTTGGGAGAGGAGGATATATCTTATTTGGGGGAGTTGATATATCATGGTTTTTACCGGTTTTAAGCCATGATATAAGTATGTAATCGAGTCTTTTATATGTCTTTCGAGTCTTTTACATGTTTGAACACGTACGAGATCTTTTGGATGATTTGGAGCGTCTCTGGAGCTTTTGTAGCGGAAAAGATGAAGCTTGGCGTCTGTGACCGTGTGTGTCGATCGACAGCACCTTTGTGTTCTTAATGCTAGTTCTAGATTGATCACCTGGAATCTAGATCATAGGTTGTTAAATTGACACGACGGTGTAATTTAGAATCTGATTAAAACCTAAGGTGAGCAAATTAGCTATTCGCAAAGAGATTTGGTTTAGATAATTTGTGAACATATCGAACTTGTGTTTAATGCTTGTTTAGGCTTTAAGATTCGCAAAGAGATTTGGTTTCTAGGGTGTTAGACATAGTTAATTCTCGCAACGACAGTTGGTTAATTATATCAATTAACTATGTCTAACACCCTAGAAACCAAATCTCTTTGCGAATCTTAAAGCCTAAACAAGCATTAAACACNGATGTAAAATAAAGCAATGCAAGAAATAATTAAACGAGAGGTAATCTATCTGGGAAAAAACCTCAAGTTCAGGGAATTTCTCAAGAAATCAAGTAATGACGATCAATTGGCTGGTCAGAATCAAATTACGAATCAGTTCTAGANCCACCTGGAATCTAGATCATAGGTTGTTAAATTGACACGACGGTGTAATTTATAATCTGATTAAAACCTAAGGTGAGCAAATTAGCTATTCGCAAAGAGATTTGGTTTAGATAATTTGTGAACATATCGAACTTGTGTTTAATGCTTGTTTAGGCTTTTAGATTCGCAAAGAGATTTGGTTTCTAGGGTGTTAGACATAGTTAATTCTCGCAACGACAGTTGGTTAATTATATCATAGTGATTTGGGTTCTAGAACTGATGCTTAATTTGATCCTAATTGATAAGTTAATCTGCATTACTTGATTTCCTGAGAAATTCTCTGGGCTTGACGTTTTTCCCTAATTGATTACATCTCCTTGATTTAATTTCTGCATTGCTTTATTTCACACCTGATTTTACTTAGCTTAATTTAATACTTTCATAATTTATTGTGAAATTCTTGAGTCTCTGTGGATTCGATCCCTTCTATACTACTGCGTTTGCCTGTGCACTTGCAGTTTTATTTTAGGTTAAAACCTGAGCCTATTAGGGGGCACTTGTCGAGGTGAAGATAGAGGCATAGGTTGAAGACACGGAGAAGAAGGTAGCATGGAGATATCATAATTGTTGATAGGCGCAACATCAGGCTCAGATTGTTGTAGAGGAAAAACAGACTCATTAAACTAAATATGACGCGAGGCATATACACGGCAAGTGATAGGCTCAAGACAAAGATAAGCACTTTGAGTAAGTGAGTACCCAAAAAACACGCAGGGCTGAGAGCGAGCATCTAGTTTATGCGCAGTATATGGTCTCAACCATGGAAAACACAAGCAACCAAATACACGAAGCTTGCCATAGTTCAGCAATGAGCCAAACAACTTCTCATACAGGGATTGATTAGACAAGACTGGTGTGGGTAGTCTTTTAATCAAGTAAACTGCAGTTGAGAATGCATAAGGCCAATAGTGTTTTGGTATCGAGGCTTGAGACAATAGTGTAAGTCCAGTCTCGACAACATGTCGATGCTTTTGCTCAGACACACCATTATGCTGCGGTGTATGGGATGGCGTCGTGAAGTGAGAAATTCTGTGTTCTGCAAGATAACTCCGTAAGGCAATAAACTCACCACCATTATCCGAATAAAGCGTGCGAATCCGAGTTTTGAAGTGATTTTCGACCAAGGCTTTGAAGGCAATGAATGTTTCTTTGACTTGGGATTTTTGTTTAAGAGGATAAAACCAAGAATATCGAGTGTAATGGTCTACGAGAATGAGATAATATTTGTAGTTATCACCAGAGGTTATAGGAGATGTCCAAACATCACTAAAAACATAGTTAAGCAGACTCGTAGACAAAATAGAAGATTGAGCAAATGGAAGCTTGTGACTTTTATTAATGAGACAATCCGAACAAAACAAGGGTGGTGAAGAAGAAGAAGAGGAACCAGGTAATGAAAATTTGGAAATAACAGAATTCAAGATAGATGGTGAAGGATGGCCAAGTCTCGAGTGCCATGAAGCAAGTGTCATCTTTGAAGTCGGGGACGCAAATAACGAACAGCTTGTGAGAGAGAGATCGGCCATTCATAGAGCTCCTCTTTAATTTTGCCTTGTAGAAGAAGTGCCCCCGAGCTGAGATCCTTTGCCTGAAAATGAGCAGGGAAGAATTCGACAGATACTTGGTTAGAGTTGCATAAGCAATACACATAAATTAAGTTCTTGTGAATATTATGTACACAAATAACTTTATGAAGCCCTAAATTTTGAGAGGCCAAGGGTAAAAAAGTTGAACCCGTGTGAGAGATGGCTAAACCGGAGCCATCACCAATGAGCAGATCGTCACCTCCATTGTACGGTTGATGAAGAGCGAGGTTATTGAGATCAGAGGTAATATGATGAGTTGCACCACTATCAGTGAGCCAGTTGTTGGCAGTGTATTGCGGACCAACATCAAGATTAGCACGAGGCTGCCACGGTGTAAATGGAGTAGATGATTGTGATGGCATGACGGAGCTCATCGAAGAAAGTTGAGGACACCGCTTGGCACTGTGACCATGGACTCCACACAACTGACAACGACCAAGATATGGATGATTGTACCTTTGTTGTGGACTAGCTTGGCGTGGCTGCCAGACGTTGTTGTTGTTGTTCTGTGAAGATGAACCACTAGTGATGAAGTTGCTGCTGCTGTTGTTACAATTTTGATTTCGATTATTCGAGCGGTTGTTGTTGGAATCTGGTCGATGCTGAGCCACATTTGCAGTGGGTGGAAAATGACGGGGCAAAAACAGAGGATAATAGCTTCACCTCTTGATTTAGAAGACGCTCATAAAACTCAGTAAGGGACGGTGGAAGATCACGACCTTCCATCTGATCAATGACCGGTTTATACTCATCCGACAAGCCTTCAAGGATCATTTCGATCTGATCCTCATGATCCATTGCTTTCCAAGAATCGCAAGTTGATCCATACGAGTAGTGAGTCCTTGAAAATATTTATCAATTGATTTGTTGTCCTTAGTCCATTGTTTAAGTTGTGTCTTCAACTGTTTAATATGGCCACAACTCGGCTTTGCGTAGGTGGAGGCCAGCATTTGCTAAACCTCATGAGACGTGGTTGCACGAGAGACTAGAGGTTGAATAGCGATGTTGATCATACCGATGAGCCCACTGTAAATAAGTTTGTCTTGACGCTTCCATAAAGTGAAGGCATGATTGACTGTAACAGCATCGGCGGTGGTGAGAGTGGCAGCCGGAGTGATTGTAGACCCATCAAGATATCCGGCAAGACCATAACAATCAATGAGTGCATGAACATGGAGGCTCCACATGAGATAGTTGGTTGAGTAAGCTTGGTAACGTTAGTCATGCTAACGTTGAAGACAGAGTTTGTCGTGGCGTCGGCGGTGTCAGTGATAACCGTTGGATTGGCCACGAGAGAGCACAGGCGGCGGCGGCTAGAAGCAAAGAAGAAAGGTATAGGTTTTTTTTATCTTTTTTTTAGTATCGTTTGCTCTGATACCATATAGGTTTAGAAAACTGAATGAATTATTATTGAGGTAATATTTACAATATATAGAGATACAAGAGGGAGTCTAGGGAAGTCTAGGGAAACCTTACAATTATGCATTTATTGACATAGATATATATCTTCTACAATTTATGTATTTAAGCTTCTTAGGGTTTTAAAGCTAACAAAAATTAATCGAAAATTCAGCCTCTCATTTCCTTTCTCTTCTCTCTCTCAATATATTCTTCTCCTTTTTCACTTTTCTATTATGTTATTATGAATTAAATTTAACAGATAAGTTGTTAAAGCAAAACTGTAAATTCTCCAAATAACCGATAGACAAAGAATCAATGTTCCTAAAACACATATTCTATTCTCACCTGCAGAGAACAAAAAAAAAGAAGAGATTCTCAAGCAATAATAAGTAAAAGATTCGTAACAGCAGAAAGAGAGAAGAAGAATTTTATAAGTTTTTTTCTTTTCTGAATGTCGATCCCCAATACAATTTTCTTTAAGTTAATTTCAAAAAAGCCATTATTTTGATAATGGCATTCGAAAAAAGCCATTGACCATCAAATCTCGAAAAAAGCCACGCTTGACTTCCTTTTGACCCCGTAAATGACTATTTTGCCTTTCTGATCAATTCAAATTTTTTTTTTCATTTCCTTTTATTTTTGACAACGAGTTTTCGTAGACAAATATAAGTGATATGTTTTGTCCAAGAGACAATTATGTTTAGATAGCTAAAATATTATATTTAGGTTTACTGTTTCTAATTTACGGTTTACTTTTATTAGAGTATAGATTTTGATAATTGATTCAAACCTAATGACATCAACTTTTCCACTCTTACTCAAATATTTTGATTTTCCGTACACAACACATCTTCTATTCGGTTGTTTTTTCTTGTTTGTTTCTTTTCCCTCGTTCGAAGAAGTGGTTTGAGTTCGGAAATCCAAAATTAGGGTATAGTTTCAGTAATTTATTCAACCCTAATAACATCAAATATTTTGCCTTTATTCCAAGACCTCGATTTTCATATACACAATACATATTTTTCGGTTCGTTTTTGTCACATTGTTTTATTTTTCCTCTTTCCAAACTATAAAATCATAAGTTTGGGTTATCCATTGGTGTATGGTATAACATCATTCATTTGTAACCTTGTTACGGAATAAATACCATAAAATCACTGATTTGGGTTTCATAATTTGTGCTTAGGGTATAGATTCCCTAAAATCATTTGTTGGGTTGATTTTTTTTTCCTTCTTCGAATGAGTGGTGCGGACTGAAGGATATAAACCCGATTAATTTTTTGTTTTTTAAAATTATCTTTTATGGACGACCGGATATAAATTATTTAGTTTGGATTACTTATATACAATTTAGGTTTTAGTTTATTTTTAATTTATTTTATAGACGAACAATTGTACATTAATTGGTTTGGTTCCTTATCTACAATTTAGTGTTTAGTTTTTTTTTTAATATCTTTTATAGACAAAAATTGTACATTAATTGGTCTGTGTTTTTTTATTTATAATTTAGGGTATATATATATATGTATTTAATTTTTTTTATAGATGAAACACTGTAAATTAATCGGTTTGGATTCCCTATTTACAATTTAGGGTTTAGTTTTTTATTTATTTATATGTATTTTATGGACAATAGATTGTACATTAATCGGTTTGGGTTCTTTATTTACATTTTTGGGTTTAGTTTTATTTTTATGTCTTTATGGACAATCGACTGTATATTTATCGGTTTGGGTTCATCATTTATAATATATGGTTTAATTTTCTTTTTTATTTTATTTATAATTTAGGGTATATATATAATTTAATATATTTTATAGACGAAACACTGTAAATTAATCGGTTTGGGTTTCCTATTTACAATTTAGGGTTTAGTTTTTTTTTTAATTTATATATATATATATATATATATTATGGACAATAGACTATACATTAATCGGTTTGGGTTCTTTATTTACAATTTAGGGTTTAGTTTTATTTTTGTGTCTTTATGGACAATCGACTGTATATTAATCGGTTTGGATTCATCATTTATAATATAGAGTTTAATTTTCTTTTATTTATATATGTCTTTTATGAATGACTGACAATACATTAATCAATTTAGGTCTCATTTACAATGTAGGATTTTTAATGTCTTTTATGCACTTGTATATTAATAGTTTTGGATTCTTCATCTATAATTAAGGGAATATATTTTTTTAATATATTAATTGATTCAAATTTAATGACATTATCTTTTAAATGTCAGTCCTTATTCTTATGCAAATTGTATAAATTTTGTTTTTATTTTCATATATAATACACCATGGACATCATTCTCTATGTTATGTTTTGTCTACGAATTTTTTTTATGTTTTTATGTACCAAATAATATTTTCGTGTACCATAATTTGTTCTTCATCAAATAAGGGTAAAATCGTCTTAAATTCGTCACTGTAGCGTCACTGTAACATGACTGTAGCAAATTACTGTAGCACATGGCTTTTTTCGAATCTCTCTCCTAAAATATGGTTGTTCTCGTAAATCTCTCATTTTCTTTTAACCAACAATGTGTGGACTTTTGTTTAACCACTAATATTTAGCCATGTGACAATAGTAATGACAACTATTTTCCTATATCAAATCCTCCCGGTTTTAGAAAACCTTGACCTCAGGTTTAAAAGAAGGAAACCTCCTCTGCAAATCGTAAAGAAACTTCCATGTAGGTTTTTCGATTGGTTGATTTGTCCACTTGACTAAGATCATTGTAGCAGCATGATCTTGTCGCTGAATCATCGTCCTTTCTAAAATCTCTTATGGTTCTTTCAATAAAACATCTTGAATTATCGATGGCAGCTGATTCGAAGTTTGAAAAGCTCCAATGTGGAGCTTCAATTGTGAAACGTGGAATACTGGATGTATTTGAGATGAATGTGGAAGCTCTAACTTGTATGCAACCTTCCCACACATGTCAATGATCTTGTATGGTCCAGAATACTTAGGACTAAGCTTCTGGTTAGATCGCATAACCACATATTTTTGTCTGTAAGGCTGTAGCTTCACATAAACATATTCTCCAACTTCAAAATTGCGATCAGTTCTATGTTGATCTGCAAATTGTTGCATTTTGTGATGAGCTCGTAAGAGTTGAAACTTCAATATCATAATCATGTTTTCCCTTTCCTGCAAAAATTTAGCAACCACTGCAACTTTTGACTCACTTAGAAGATAAGGCAGATGTTGCGGAGGGGGTTAACCATAAACAGCTTCATACGGTGTCATTTGAATTGATGTATGGTAGTTAGTATTGTACGAAAATTATACTAAGAGAAGCCATTTACTCCAAAATTGAGGGCGGTCACTGCACATACAACGCAAATAAGTCTCCAAGGACCGATTCACCACCTCTGTTTGACCATCACTTTGTGGGTGATAAGCACTTGACAGATTGAGTGCAACTCCTTGTAAATTGAACAACTCATGCCAAAACTCACTGAGATAAAGAATATCTCTGTCACTGACTATGGACTATGGAAACCATGAAGTTTAAAAATATGATCCAAGAAAGCTTAAGCTACTTATGCTGCTATGTAAGGATGAGAAAGGACCATGAAATGAGCTGCTTTACTTACCTATCAATTACCACAAAGATGACTGACTTCCAATAAGACGGAGGTAATCCGTCAACAAAATCCATAGAGATATCTGACCAGATTGTAGCATGTATTGGAAGTGGCTAAATTAAACATGGAGCGCTGTTGTATCGTACTTTCATTGTTGACAAACATTACTGCTCCGAATATATGCTTGGATATCCTTAGACATGTCTTTCCAATAGAATAACCCTTTAACCCTTTGATGTGTCCCTGGATGTGGTTACATTGCTCTACATGTGGATACATGTAGGGATACATTCCTCTACATGTATCCATGCGTAACAAGATCTTGGAGTGGTTACATTGCTCTACCCGAATGTCCACTACTTCTAGAGCAATGTAACCACTCCAAGATCTTGTTACGCAGGGATACATGTAGAGGAACCACTTTCTTACTTTTTCTTCTCAGTATATTATGTGTCCAAGAGAAATGCTTCTTGGAGAACGGTTTCTGCTTCAACTCAACTATTAGCTCTTTAACAGCTAGGTATATTTCATAACAAGCTTGAATTCTTTGTAACAAAATCACATTCCAGTACAGACATTGTCATATGCAAAACCTTAGCTCCCTCCATTTGAGACAATGCATTGATGAAGAGGATTTTTCAATCCGGGTTACCAAATAACCCTAATACCGTTGTGCTAGTGTGTAGTCCTTAGTCTCCGTGGATTCGATACCCTTTGTACCACAACGGTATTAGGGTTATTTGGTAACCCGGATTGAAAAATCCTCTTCATCAATGCATTGTCTCAAATGGAGGGAGCTAAGGTTTTGCANTCGATCATTCTATTACTTTTCTTTACTTTTTGCTAAGAACACATACACTTTTAGAGAGCTTTTACACTTGTAAGATTTGGGGAGAAGAAATCTCTACATCACCTTGAGAAGAATTCTAAACCCCTCTTTGTTTTTATCGATTTATTCCATGCATATTTCATCTTCTTCTGCTATGTTTTTCTCTGCCATGTATGTTTTTCTCTTATTGTTTTTTTTTTTCTAAACCGATTTTATTTGTCTTGCTTGTTACTTTCAAAACTACAAACCCATTGAATTGCTTAGCTGATTTTCTGTCTCACGGAATTAGAGTGTATTGCTGGTCCTCTGAATCAAATCTTTACTATACTGCTGCGTGTTTATTTGCGTTAGAAAATAAGGCTTTTAGACCACGCAAAAATGTGTTTATCAGTATTTACCTAACAAAGACGAGAGAGGAAGAATTGACCACGATCCCGACGGCATCGATTACCACCACACTCAGCACCCCCTTTCTCTCTTCTTGCAACAACCGAAACTTCCACTCCCTTTCTCTCTTGGGCTCGTGATGAAGCTTCTCCTCGACGTTGTTTTGTGGCAAGGACGTGAAGGCGTGAGATGGATGAGGCGTAGAGTTTAACGAGAAGAAGTTTAGGGTTTTACCCCCAATCTTCCAAAATTTGCGAAAACAACCTCTAACTCTTTGATCCTTATAATTCAACCCCGCAACTTCTCATCAGATCAATTAAGTCCAACGAAAATTTCTGAACAAATTAGAACAACCCTTAACTTTCTGATTCTCATTTAAACACCCCAAACTCTATTTGATTCAAATAAAAATCTGTAACCCCGTTATTTAGACCCAAAATAACCAGAGACTAATTAAACTTCTCGTTTCCTGGAACATGGGTGTTACAACTTGTATATATTTTGTTCTATCAAGGTTTTGTTTATTATAGATAATGATCGTTTTCTCTCATCTTTCATAATTCAAATCAAAAGCTCGATCATGTTTTATTTTCATTTGTGTTGATCACCATACGAAACACTTTCTCTTTTATCACCTTTTTGAAGATTTAATCGCAATGATGTTGTTTTGCATTTGAAAATATGATCAAATTTTATAGTTCATATGTTCTGGGTTTGGCTTACCCATCTCGGATTTTTCTACACTTGAGCTAAACTTTGAATCTATATGTGTGTCAAGAAGTGATGAATAATGATGAAGCAATATATGTTTTTTTTGTATCAAGTGGTCAGTTCAATATTATTCTCTATCATCATAAGATTAATATGAATATATGTTAATTTATTGTTTCATTAGATGTGATATGATGTATATATATTTTCAAAGTAACTAAAAGGCTTTGATTGGTGACAGCGGTTTGGATGGTGCAAAATAAGCGGTTATAAACTAGTTCCAGTTTGTATCTCCTGTGGTATTAGTCAAGAATAAAGACAGTAGTTGGAGGTTATGTGTGGATCACAGAGGGTTGAATGGTATGATAGTGAAAAAAATATTTCCTATACTGTTGATTGAGGATCTCATGGATGAGTTGGAAGGATCCAAAGTTTACTGTAAGATCGATTTAAGGGCAGACTATCAAGTAAGAATGGCTCCAAAGGATATTCATAAAACGACATTCAAAACTCACACTGGCCATTTCGAATACCAAGTGATGCCCTTTGGTCTTACGAATGCTCCAGCTACATTCCAAGGTCTCATGAATTCAGTTTTCAGACTTTACTTCGTAAGTTTGATCTCATTTTCTTTGATGATATCTTGGTTTATAGTTCTTCCTTGGAACTACATGTGGACCATTTGAGAAGTGTATTTGAGCTAATGAGGCTGAACATCTTATTTGCTAATATGAGTAAATGTGCGTTTGCTACGGATAACGTGGAATATTTAGGGCATAATATAGAAGCAAAAGGGATTCCCACTGATCCTAACAAGGTTAGAGCTGTAGCTGAGTAGTATATTCCGGTGAATATAAAGCAATTACGAGGATTTTTAGGATTGGATGGCTATTACCGCAGGTTGGTGAAGAATTTTGGAACAATTGCAAGACCTCTAATAACGTTGACGAAGAAAGACTCCTTTGAAAGGTCAAAAGAAGCAAGACTTGCATTTGAGAATTTGAAACAAGCATTATGAGCAGCGCATGTCTTAGCTTTACCGATGTTTGATAAACCTTTTGTAATATAGACAAATGCTTATGGACAAGGCATATGTGCAGTTTTGATGCAGGAGGGACACCCATTGGCTTATATCAGTAAACACTTAAAAGGTAAACAACTACACCTATCTATTTATAAGAAAAAATTATTAGCGGTAGTGTTTCATGTGCAAAAGTGGCGTCATTATTTACTCCTAAGGCATTTTGTGATCAAGACTGATCAGCAAAGCTTAAAATACTTATTGGAGCAGAGATTGAATACACCTATTAACCACAATGGCTTCCTAAGCTTTTGGAGTTTCATTATGAGATCCAATATAAACAAGGAAAAGAGGATTTAGTAGCTGATGCATGATAACACCATATTTTGCCCGTTTTAGCATGCATATTATTTAGTGTTTCGGGTCTCATGCATGTGCCTTTCATAGTTTTTATAGCATTTTGGTCTAAATTAGAGTATTAGGTGTTTGCATTAGGTCCTAGTGAGTCTTGCATGCATTTGGAGTGTTTCTAGGTGTTTTGGAGGCATTTGGAGATATTTGGAGTC
>VBRH01002486.1:0-10634 GCA_014578085.1 Cardamine resedifolia
CTTATTTTATGCAATCTGAAACTTTGCTTTGTTTTCAAGTTTTCTTTCCTTTTAAATTCGTGTAGATTTTTCAGTTTCATTATCCAATAACTTTTCTTTTATCATTTTGAGAGTGAATCTATTCAGTTCTTTGTGAACTTTTCGATTGCTTGGTGTGTAATATCCAACAATCAAACCGATTCTTTCAGTGCGTCATATCTGAAGAATCAAACCTTGTCTTGTCTAGGTGTGTCATATCCTAGGAGGCATTGAGGTATATCAGGAGCCATTCCGCATCTCCTGTGTGACCATTTCGATCCATCAACTATCCATTTTTCCATCAATTCGTTTTTACCCCTCGAAAGTGTCGATTCATTGGGAAGGATCATATCAATTTGCCAACTTGTTTTCTGCTCAGGAGTTCGAAAGTTGCGAAGCCTTTTGAGAGTTTTTGGACGAGTTTGAGGTATTTGTTCATCCGCTCGTCCTTAGCTTCGTAGCCGCCGTTGAACTGGCTCGCAACTAACTGGGAATCACAATGCGCCTTGATGTGTTCGACTCCTATTCCTTTTGCAAGTCGCATACTGGCGAGCAGTGCTTCATATTCTGCTTCGTTGTTCGTTGGTTTGAAGTTCAATCGAAATGCCTGCTCGAAAGTTTCACCGGTAGGCGACCTGAGTCGAATGCCTATGCCTGATCCTTGTTGGGATGAAGATCCATCGACGAACAACTCCCAGTTTTATCCGGCTCTATCTGATTCTATTAGCTCCTTTGGTAATTCGATCAGAAAGTCTGCCAGGACCTGGGATTTAAGCGTCTTTCGAGGTTGGTAGGCAATGTCGTACTCGGTAAGTTCTATTGCCCACTTTGCCAACCCTCCAGATTGGCTTGGAGAGTGCAGGATTGTTTAGATATTAGCATCAGATAGTATGATTATCGGATGACTTTGGAAGTAGGGTCGGAGCTTTCAGGCCAAGGTAACAATGGCGAACACAATTTTTTTGGAGGCTGAATACCGTGTTTCTGCTCCTTTAAACGTTTTGCTTATGTAGAAAATTAGCCTCTGTTCGCCACGCTCGTCTTTGATTAGAACTCCACTGATGGCCGAACTGGATATGGCGATGTATAGGTAAAGAGTTTCACCATTGTCAAGCTTGGCAAGGATCAGTGGGGTTGACATGTATGTTTTGAGATCCTGGAGCGCCTTCTCACATTGTTCGTCCCATACGAAGCTCTTGTTGTTGCGCAACAGTTGGTAGAAAGGGAGGCACTTATCGGTCGATCTGGCGATGAAACGGTTTAGAGCGGCGATTCATCCGGATAATCGTTTAACTTCTCTTTTGTTTTGAGGTGGGGGCAATTCTAGGATTGCTGCAATCTGTTTTGGGTTCACCTCAATTCCTCGCTGGGTTATGATGTAGCCGAGAAGTGACTCCGAACGTGCACTTGGTCGGATTTAGTTTCATGTCGTATTTGTTGAGCACTTCGAAACAAGTGCGCAGATGATTGATGTGGTCGGCAGCTTGTGCTGATTTGATGAGCATGTCGTTGATGTATACCTCTATGGACTTTCCGAGTTGGCTAGTAAACATTCGGTTTACTAGTCGCTGATAGGTGGCACCCGTGTTTTTGAGTTCGAACGGCATTACTTTGTAACAGTAGGTTCCCCGATCTGTTATGAAAGCTGTTTTCTCACGATCGTCCTGGTGCATTCTGATTTGGTTGTAGCCGGAGAAAGCGTCCATGAAGGAGAGAAGCTTGTTCCCAGCAGTTGCCTCAACTAGTCGATCTATGTCAGGCAGTGGGTAGCAGTCTTTGGGGCAGGCTTTGTTGAGGTCGGTGAAGTCAATACATATTCTCCACTTTTCGCTTTTCTTTTTCACGACAATTGGGTTTGCTAGCCAGTCGGGGTATTTGACATTTCTCAAATCGATCCTACTTTCAGCAATTTGTCGACCTCTTCATTAACTGCTTTTGCAAGCTCAATGCCGAGTTTTTGCCGTTTTTGTCGAATGGGCTTGTAGGTCGGATCGACTCCAAGCTCGTGGGTGACAATGCTGGGGCTGATACCAATCATATCTTCTATCGTCCAAGCGAATGTGGTGATATTTTTGCGGAGGAAGCTTTCGAGCACTACTCGGAGGTCGCCGTCGAGCTGGGATCCGATTCCAACTATGCGCGAGGGTTGGGTCGGGTCTAGTGGTACCATCTCGACTGTCTTCTTGTTCGACCTGTGTGGTTTTGGGGTCACTAGTTCAATGCTTGTCTCCAGTTATTGTATGGACGGTTATTGGGGCTGATACCTATCATATCTTCTATCGTCCAAGCGAATGTGGTGATATTTTTATGGAGGAAGCTTTCGAGCACTACTCGGAGGTCGTCGTAGAGCTGGGATCCTATTCCAACTACGCGCGAGGGTTGGGTCGGGTCTAGTGGTACCATCTCGACTGTCTTCTTGTTTTGGGGTCACCAGGTCGATGCTTGTCTCCAGTTATTATATGGACGGTTATCGGGGCAGTACGGAGTTTTTTCTTGCGATGAAGCACGTCCAGGATACTGCCTGGTTTCCATGGATGGTGATCGTCTCGCGGCTTGATGGGAAACGTAGGCACTGGTGGTAGTTTGACGCGACTGCTTTCATCGCGTGAATCCAGGGTGTTCTCATTATGACATTGTAAATGGCCGATTCGTCTATGACAACGAAGTTGACCATTTTTAGGACGTCTCCGGCGTAGATGGGCAGTTTGATCGTTCCGACTACTGTCACCTGTTTACTATCAAAACTGGTTAGCTGTTGTGTGTTCGGTTTTATCTGCTCATCGGAGATGACCATTTTCTTCAGCGTCTCCCTATATATAAGATCGACCGAACTCCCGATATTGATCAAAACTTTGGCGACATTACAGTCGCTGATAGCGAGAGTGATCACGAGCGGATCATTGTGAGGTAGATCCAATCCCTCTGTGTCCGCTTCTGAGAAGATGATAGGGAGATCGATCCTGATCAGGTTGACTTGCGCCGGTTGCTTCCATATGGCGGCAGTTTCAGCCTTTCGTTTGCATTCTTTCATCGACCGAACTGAGTCGTTGTATGAGCTCAGTCCGCCCAAAATGACGATTGCTCTGCGCATTATCACGTTTGACTTGTTCGGGTTCCCACCGAGTAGGCTTCCGTGATCGTTCATACCTGTTTCAGGGTATGGCGTGCTGCTCGTTGTTGCGTTGTTCGTCCCTCACAACATAGGTTGCGTTGCGCTTTTGACCGCCGTCGTCTCTATAGCTGTCATAATGTTGACGTGGCTCTTCGTAGGTTTCTTTCGATCTAATGTCCCTGGAGGAGCTCGATGCTCGTGGGGCGTGCTGCTTTTGCAAGGAATCTCGTTCCTCTTCGATATTGATGTATGTCGTTGCTCGGTACAGGGCGTCTTCTAGAGTCAAGGGCTTGCTCGAGCTTAGTGTTTCTCTGAAGCGACCTTCATACCACAAGCCTCTTCGCAGAGCTTCCATCGACGCGTCGTCATCCATGGTGACTTTGGATGCCACCGCTTTGAGTAGATCGATAAACTTTCGTAAGCTCTCCCCTTTTCTCTGAGTCATATTTCATAGATCAGCGCTGGATTATCAACGCACGACGAACATCGAATAATGTTTCATGAATGCTTCTGATAGGTCGCCGAAGGATTCTATGGTGCGTGGTTTCAGCTTTGAAAACCAGTGAAGCATGGAGCCACTTAGTTTTTCGACGAAAAGCTGACATAACGCCGTGTCTCTTTCCTCTGCCGATAGCCGAACTCAGCCAGTCACAATGGTGAACGTTGTCATATGATTTAGGGGGTCTGTCGTGTTCGATGTCGTTCCGTCGTAGCTCGGCATTTTTATTTTGCCGACCTGGCGCATATCTACTCTGGATATGCGGTTTGTGAATGGGGTTTGCTGAGCCTCCTCTAGGACTTTGTCGATGTCTGGGCCGAGCTGGTGGCCTTGTGCATCTGTGACTTCATACCTTTAATGGTTTTGATGAACTCCGCCTCTCTCTCCCTTGTTCGGGCGAGTTCTTCGTAGAGCGCCTGAGAGGTCGGTGTCGGGGACGTGGCGACCTGGTTTGAGAAGAGGTCGGCAGCAGGCGTACGAGGGCTGTCGTTCTCATTTAAATTCTGTCGATCAGAATTATGTGCCGATGCATCGTCTTTTGTAAATCGCTCGGTAAGAAGTCGGATAAGGCTCGATATCTCGCTTCCCTGTTGGGGTGTTCCGTCATTGTCTCAAGGAAGTTGTGTCGTGTTGATGGTGCCGAGCAGATTTCCGCCAGAAGCAGGAAGGTTTTGGTTTTCTGAAAGGCCTTCTCTGTTCGGAGAGGTGATCGTATTGTGTTCGGCCATTGTTTATTCGAGGCTTTAAAGTTGCAGTATCCCCACAGACGGCGCCAAATTGTTGAACAGGTTTTGTTCAATAATCAAAAGGTAGGTCGAACAGAAGATTAATAAGGCCGAACAGAAGGTTAATAAGTGCGAACAGAAGAATAATAGGTCGAACGGAAGTAAGTAGTTGAGAAGTTGTTTTTTTTATTGAGTAAGGTCGGAGATCGGAGTTTATAAGCTATAATTATTACAGAATTTGAGGTCGGAGCTTCTTTCTCTTGTTTTTTGGATTCTGGATTGTCTCTCAAAACGCGGATCCTTTCATTGTGCTCGGAACATTTTATTTATAGCAAGAATATGGCGATTGTAAGTCGGTCGGATCTGCTTGGTGGGCAATTCGGATTGGGCCGAGCTGGAGTGGGCCGAACTGGGCCTGTCTCTTTGAGTCTTGATGGGCCGAACTGGATTGGGCCAAACGGGGCTTGATGGGCTTTCTCTAACAGTTTGATGGGCTTTCTCGATTAGGATCCTGGTTCAGAATTGATTTAGATCGGGTTATGGTTAGGGTGTAAAACCCGGTACCAACACTTTATTTTAGGAACAGTTTGGAGAGACCAAATGTGGTTTTTCACTCCATTCAAAGATGGTTGGCTCAAGGCTTCTTGTTGCAGCTCTGTATTCTTCGTTGTGGAGGCTAACCAATACCCAGACTTAACAGAATATGCTCCACTTTTGTTATGCTCCCAACACCAATAATCTTCTCTAATTAGTGTCGGTTTCATAGCTAGAATTTTCCTAACATCCTCTGGAAAAAAAACAGGTCCTCCAAAACCACCCGATTCCAACAATTGTTAGGGAAATCAATGAGATCTTTTACACTCAGATATAGATCCATGAGACGTTGTTTATTGTAAGGGGCTCTCCATCCAATATCATGGATCCATTGATCAGTCCACACACGAATTGAACTCATATTACGTATATGATTCCTCAATCCTTTGGTTAACAAATCTCTCCCGTGTAGAATACTTCTCCAAGCAAAAGAGGGTTTATAACCAAGTTCTGACTCGAGAAACTCTCCCACTTCAAAATATCTGCTTTGGAGCAATCTAGCCAATAGACAATCTGGTACTTGGAGCAGTCTCCGGGCTTGCTTTGCTAGCAAAGCTTGATTGAAGCACTCAATATCCCTAAAGCCTAGACCTCCATTCTCTTTGGACAGACATAGTTTCTCCCAGCTTACCCAATGGGTCTTCTTTTTATGCTCAAAAGAATTCCACCAAAACTCAGATATGGCACTTGTTAGGTGTGATGTTCTGGCCTTAGGCAATTTAAAACAAGACATTGCGTAGACAGGCATTGCCATAGCAACAGCCTTAAGCAACACTTCTTTCCCTCCAAGCGACATGGACCTAGCAAACCAGCCCGAGAGTCTTGTCTTTAATCTATTATTTATGAATGCCAACATATCTATCTTTGAGCCGCTGAAACATTCAGGAAGACCTAAATAAGTTCCAGCCCCACCTTATGTTGAAATGCCCATTACATTCTGCAAGGGAGTCTTCCTATCATCCTCAATACTTGATCCGAATGTGATGGAAGACTTGAGGAGGTTGATTTTTGGCCAGTTACATCTCCATAGGTCTTGAGAATCTGTTTCAACACAACACATTGCTTCCCTTGCATATGAACAAATTATCATCTGCAAAAAGCAAATTATGCACAGCATGACCATCTTGTGAAAATTGAATACCATTCAGCAATCCTTGTCTTTTGGCTCTATTCAACAGATGAGTGAGACCTTCAGTACACAAGACGAAACATATTTGACATAGGCCTTGGACATATTTGACTTTACTGCCATGAATTAGATTGAAATGGTTAGATGAGTCCTAAGCCCATGAACTAGTTCATGTGAGATACAAACCCTCGGAATCCACCTAAGGTTTATGCTTCTCGGTTTCAAGGCTTCGGCTTAAATGGCTTGATGAATCGATGGTGAAGATGGGAATGGAGTTTTTGTCGTTGAATCACAAACCACCACACAAAACAGAATGTTTGAGTCCCACAAAAAATCTAGAATCGAAATCAAACAATGCTAAAGGAATCACACCAATAGTCTTAGATTGACAAGAAGAAAAAAGACTACACGCTTTTAAAGAAAACACAAAGGTTTATTAATAACTTGAATGAGACTGATTTTTACAATGGGACGAGATGAGCTTATATAGAGCTCTTACACAATGTTCTGAAAGTCTAAACAAAGAAAATAAATTGAAAATTAAATGTAAATAGAGCCGTTGCACTTAATTGACGAAATCGGTCTAAATAAGGTAACTTGTGATGATGTTTGAGTCTTGATAGCTTGGGCTGAAAGTGGTGCGACCTTATAACATCTAGATGAACTGAATATGGTTTTAGAAGGCGGCCAAAACGAACAGAATAAAGCCGTTGTGGTTTTATCTCAATTGGCTCCAAGAAAGGCAAATAAAGCAAGCTTGGCTCAGGATATAGAAAGTGAAGGTGTGGGAGGATCCGCCTGATCCAATAAATCCTGGTGCACCTTAGAGTGTTGTAGAAATCTTCTAGAAGTATCATAACGTCTCCTGGGCGCCAATGATAAGTTTGGAGCCTTCTAACCCCGTGAGGTTCCGAATAAGGCAAGTCGAGGATCCTCATATTTAGAAAATTAATATCTCCCAAACCACAATTGGTATTAACTTGATTCCAGTTCGCCTTGAGTCTATGTTGAATGAAGATTGTATAAAAATTCACTTTGTAGCTTAACTCCTTCTGGTCGGGTTGGAATCTTCCAATGACTGCGCGTATGTCCAAATCGGCTAAGTTGGGGGCCACCCGGTTTGTAAATTGAATAACTCCTTCGCTTGATCTTCTTTTTGGCTGATTTCACTTAAAGGCATTCTGAAGTTGAGCTAAGAATATATTCCAAGTGTTCGTTGGGCTGGAAGAGTTGTTATTCGACTTCATTTGTCCTAGACAAGGCTTGTGGGTCTTCTCGGGTCGCATAAGGTGGTTGTGGCCAGCGCCACCTCTTGTGCCAGTCAGCTCCGAATCAATGTTGGTATTGATTCTTACATCATCCCCTCCCTCTTCTAGAGGTTTTGTCCTTAAAAATTTAACACTTGCACATAGAGAAGGCAAGTAAGTCCATTGTAGAGTAAAAGGGTTTAGAATTTTACCTCGGTTCTGATCAATCGGCTTAGTGTCGGGTGGCTCTTCTTTAATCTGTATAGTGTCATTGGCACTCTCAACATCATTTGCAGCAGATTAGTTCAGCATTGGTGTTGTTTCTTCATGTTCTAGAATCTGGTCCGATAACACCTTCTTCACCGGTGAAGCTTCTTCTTGATCCACAATGATCACCTTAGTACCTGAAACTTTCGCAACACTTTTGGCACTAGACAAGTGTGTTAAAATAGTCATTGAATCATTAAAAACAGGATCACAATTTTCAGTTTGTTGTTTTCCACTTTTTGGACTTAAAACAATTTCTTCTTTCACTTTATCATCTAATAATTCCTATTCTGTATTGGACTTAAGTAATTGCAGCAATTCCCCAATGTGCTTATCCAACTGAAGATAAGTATCATTGTTACTTATAGTGATGGGATCCGTAGTTGATTTAGCAATGACTTGGGGATCACGGCTCAGGTTTTGTTGCACTGGTTCAGTCTTTGGTTTTGCGTCTCTTGTGAGGCAGAACTTGGCAACGTGTCCCTGTTGATTACATCTATAACATGTCAGTCCTACGAATTTTGTTGGGACAGAAAACTTACCATGGGGTATGGATTGTGGTTTAGGTAAGGGTAACGATTTTGGCTTTGGTTTCACCAATGGTGTTGGTGTTGCTTTGACTGCTGATTTCACCATAGGGATTGACATCCGAATCTGTGGTATCATTTGATGCATAGGCCTTGTCGTGGTGCCACTCCGGTGCTGGAGCTTCTTTACAAACTCTTGGTACATCCGTATCTTAAGATCTCCCCAATTACGAACTGGACTCGTGTGGTGAGTTCGTGCATCCTCTTGTAACCACCATAGGTAGGCATCTCTGTCAAGTGCACCAAGAGTGTAACTCAGCTTCTCGTCCTTGGGAATATTGTGAGCACGCAGCCACTGTTTCATAATGGTTTCCCACCGTAGATAGTCTTCTGGTTCCTTACTATAACCTGTAAATTCAAGAGAATTAGAATGATAATTGTTTCTCTTGTTGTCCTGTTTCCTTGAACCAGCTAGGAGGACATAGTTTTGCACTCAGTTCGCGGTGACTCTGTTATTGTAAGGCTTCTCTTCACGCAATGGTGGGCTATAGTGATACCCTGCGTTAGACTCGTCCTCATAGAAATAGGGATGCGGTGCAATCCAAGTTGTTGTTGCGGTTTGAGGCTTGGTGTGGTGTTGGCTGGTGGTGTCTCGGTCTGGTGGCTCAGGCTCTAGTTCTTTTCCCTCTGGTTCATCTCCAAAATCAGAATTAGAGTAATCTCCACACCATGTTTGACCTCCATAATCATCCTAAAAATCAGGGCTTGAATAGCCATCATCATGCCATGACTTCACATAACTAGTCTCGTTGGGGTACAAGTCTTGGTTGTATCCATATGAGTCATCTTCATCTGAGCTAGAGTACTCTATTGTCTCCATCGTTCTCTAGTTTTCTTTGTGGGTACCTCAGCAAAAGAGATCAAACAAGCAATCAAAGTTCTCTTCAAGAAAAAAATCACAAACAAAGAAAATTAGCAGAAAACATTGGTGTATGTTTTGATGAGCGAAAAAAATTCAAACGAATTTCTACAATAAAGGCGATAATTTTTCTGGGTTCTATAGAGTCTTGAAAAGCTAAAACAGAAGACAAAATATATTTATGATTTTTTTGGATTTTATAAAATCAAAACACTGAAGCAGACGAAAATTGAAAATAAGAAAACATAAAATATTTTTGTGGTTTTTCTTAAGGGAATCGAAACAAGAACTGAAATAACTTGAAAAAAGAGAAAAGGATTGAAAAACCTAAGATATGAGCGTTTAAGCTCTGATACCAATGATACACCCTTTGAATCCACCTAAGGTTTATGCTTCTCGGTTTCAAGGCTTCAGCTTGAATGGCATGATGAATCGATGGTGAAGATGGGAATTGAGTTTTTGTCATTCAATCACACAACACACAAAACATAATGTTTGAGTCCCACAAATAATCTAGAATCGAAATCAAACAAGGCTAAAGGAATCACACCAATAGTCTTAGATTGACAAGAACACAAAAGACTACACGCTTTTAAAGAAAACACAAAGGTTTATTAATAACTTGAATGAGACTGATTTTTACAATGGGACGAGCTGAGCTTATATTGAGCTCTTACACAATGTTCTGAAAGTCTAAACAAAGAAAAGAAAACTTAAATGTAAATAGAGCCGTTGCACTTAATTGACGAAATCGGTCTAAATAAGGTAACTTATGATGATGTTTGAGTCTTGATAGCTTGGGCTGAAAGTGGTGCGACCTTATAACATCTAGATGTACTGAATATGGTTTTAGAAGGCGGCCAAAATGAACAGAATAGAGCCGTTGTGATTTTATCTCAATTGGCTCCAAGCAAGGCAAATAAGGCAAACTTGGCTCCAGATATGGAAAGTGAAGGTGTGGGAGGATCCGCCTGATCCAATGCATCCTGGTGCACCTTAGAGTGTTGTAGAAAGATTCTAGAAGAGCCTTCTAACCCCGTGAGGTTCCGAATAAGGCAAGTCGAGGATCCTCAGATTTAGAAAATTAATATCTCCTAAACCACAATTGGTATTGACTAGATTCCAGTTTGCCTTGAGTCTCTATTGAATGAAGATTGTATAAAAATTCACTTTGTAGCTTAACTCCTTCTGGTCGGGTTGGAATCGTCCAATGACTACACGTATGTCCTAATTGATATTCCCATATTTTACCCGTTTTAGCATGCATATTATTTAGTGTTTCGGGTCTCATGCATGTGCCTTTCATAGTTTTTATAGCATTTTTGTCTAAATTAGAGTATTAGGTGTTTGCATTAGGTCCTAGTGAGTCTTGCATGCATTTGGAGTGTTTCTAGGTGTTTTGGAGAGCATTTGGAGATATTTGGAGTCATGGAGCAAAGTAGGATGTAAAGTTCATCCGAAACGCCGTAAAGATGCATCTGGACGACGACCTTTTATTTAGATGCATCTGGACGACGACCTTCTATTTGGATTCAGCCTCAATGGTCTTCATAGCTTTCCAATGGAGGTGGTCTCGAGTCATTTGGAAGAGCCGTTA